>LTAE01003682.1:11666-38173 GCA_001647135.1 Pontederia paniculata
AAACACAAACTATATATATATATATATATATATATATATATATATATATATATATATATATATATATATATACGAGATTAGCTCTGCTCGTCGTGAACCTCTATGCCGTAGTGGGTCCGACCCCTTAAGGGGGAAGGATGCATGAGTTATATACTTTAAAATAGTCCGATAAAATCTATCATATCTTCAACAACAATGTTATTAAAATTGGACTGAACCGATTGATTCAATCGGACAGTGTCTGGTCCGGTTTGGTGACTCTCAAATCAGAAATAATTTTGAACCAACCTTGAACCAGTCAAAATTAATGAACATGGAGAAATTAGTTCAAGGACATTTTTGAAGAAAGTTCAAATCAAGATGAAAAAATAATAAAAATGAAGGAAAAGAATTAGAAATGAGGAAATAATTAAAGATGAATATTATGCAATAACAAAAAATAGGAGGAGGAAATAAATATGGAGGAGAATAAATAGGAAGAATAAATGAAAATAAAAATGGAAGAAGATGAAGAAGAAATGAAAAAAAAAGAAAAAGATGAAAACAAAATAATATATCCTAAATAATAGAGAACTTTGAATGATTTGAATAAAATAAATTAATATATCATCATTTTATCCAAATGAATAATAATTAATAATAATCTATCAATCATCAAAATTTTTGAATAACATTAACTTTTAAATATAATAAATACATTTGAGCAGAAAATCTTGATTACAAATAATAAAGAAAGAAATGAGTAGAAAGTAAATAAAAGTAAAGTAAAATAAAAGAAAACATTTTGAATGAATTGAGACTAAAATAAATTAATATAGCATCGTTTATAATATATAAATAGTAATGAACCATCATGACTTCAAATAAATGTACACTTATTAAAGCATAATAAGTAATACTATTATAGTCATATATGAATATCGATAAGTTGTTATTAAAAATTATATATATTATATAATATTAATTGTGCAATGAATATTTTGAATTATTAATAATATTAGTTGAATAAAATCTGATTCAACTTAGTTGAACTCGATCAAATTGGTACGATGACTCACTTGACCGACCGATTCGACTTTCTATAGGGTTACAAGAACATATTCATCAGTATGTTACATAGTTTTAGGATACCACATTGGAGACCGTTGAGTGCATGCTATGCCTATGGTTGCATGTGACTAGGAACATTTCCATGCATTTTGGAATGAGAATTAGGCTAAGAATATGAGCATGTTTCTAACGGGTTCTATTAAACGCGAATTATTTAGCAGGATTTGATGTGGAACTTTGACCACCAAAACTTATGGTCAAGTGACCCAAGTTTTGGTGGCTCAGATTTTTACTTGCAGCATGAACCCGGTGATTACTTTGACGTAATAAATTTCATAACTTTTCTTTTCTCTTTTATTCTTTCAACTCTTACCTTTTTTCTTTATAATTTATTTTAACTTTACTTTTTCATTTAAAATATCAACACTAATCTTAAATATTAATTTTTAATTTTATATTAACTTAATTTTATAATTCTAAATTATTTATAGTGTAAATTTAATAAAATATTCCATATATTATCTTTCCTTTTTACTTTAAATTATCAACATTTAAGTTTAAAAGTTAGTTTTAATTTTATACTAATTTAATAATATAATTTTAAAATGATGTTTAGTTTAAATTTAACAAATATTTTATATATTATATATACATTTTAATTCAAAACATTTAGTTTTATACAAACTCAATACTATACTTAATTATTTTTAATTTAAGTTTAACATAATATTAATATATTAAAATTATTTCCCTCCTAATTTAATTTTTTAATGTTATATTTTAATTTTATACTAAGTCAATAATATAATTCTAATATATTTTTATATATTATGTTGTTTATTAAGATTTTTAAAAAATGATTTATCATTTATTATTTATTATTTATAATTAATTAATTTAAAAGATAGTTCTATTTTATTTGTCATATGATTCATCCGAATCTTTTTGTAACTTAATATTATTAGTTCATCTAAACACACTTAAAATTATTCTATCAAATCGATTTATTTGGTAAAATCCGAAGAATCCTAATTTCTCCATCCAAACGCTACCTTGAGTAGCTTTTGCCAACTAGAACTTGGAGTTCCTCAAGTTCTAATGAATAGATTAATTCTAATTAATTGGGTGTGTTTGGAATGAAAATTAGTTTTCAAACTTGAGCCTAGTTCTAACGGGTTCTACAAAAAGCGAATTATTTGACAAAATTTGAGGTAGAATTTGACCACTAAAATATTAGATCATGTGATCCAAGTTTTAGTGATCAAGTTCATGCAGCAAAAACCTGGTGGCTCCCCGGCTGCCATTTTTTTTTCTTTGACATGGTCGTTTTCTTAATTTTTCTGTTCTCTTTTATTCTTTCTCCTTTTACTTTTTTTAACTTATTTTAACTTTACTTTTCCATTTAAGATATTAACATTTAATTTTAAATATTAATTTTTTATTATATTAACTTAATATTACAAATCTAAATTTTTTGTAGTGCAAATTTAATAAGATATTTCATATATTATCTTTCCTTTTTAATTTAAATTATCAACGTTTAATTTTTAATGTCAGTTTGAATTTTATACTAGTTTAATAATATTATTTTATTTTTTTTAGTTTGAATTTAACGAAATATTGTAATAACAATAGCTAGAGTTAGAATCAACACCTTAATTTGATTTTTGAACTATCTTAATTTTAGTTTTCAAGTTCCATTACTGTACTCGGTCCCTTTTAAAATATTGAAGATAAATCTAATAATTTAGGTCCACTGGAGCCGAGTTTGAATTACGGTGGTTTTGAGCTTAACATAATTAATAACCAAACAATTAATCGATGAATTAAAGCCAAAAATAATATTTCCTTTTATGATTTCTTCGGCTACGTATAATTTCAAAGTTCTTTTTGACAACGTATGATAAGGAAAATTAAAATATTAGAAATATCTAATGATGATTATATTTACTATTTTGACGTTTTAAAAGTGTATAGATATCAGATTTTTATTATCCACTATTTTTGAAACATTGTCAACAATTTTGAAGAGGTGAGAGTATCATGTTATCTATATTTTTAATCGTAGGATGCATAATGCATGATGGATAAATTTAGAAAGAAAAAAAAATAGAAAAAAATATAATCTTCATCGTAAATTTAATATTCTACGAAGATGTAAGTAATATGGCATTCCTTACTTAACTAGAAAACATCTACTCATTTTAAAATTATAATTACAAAAATAAGCTAATTTTGTTATATTTACAGCTGAAAAATAGTTTTATCCTCGTAAATTTATAATCAAATTGTACAAAAAAAGTACTGACACATCTGGCACAAGATTAGCCACGTTGCATCTACCGTCACGTTGGAGACGACAAACTATCGTCCGTTGGATGACCATCCTACGTCTGGTATTGAAGATAACGTACCCGTTGGCTCGGTCAAAGTCCAAGCTTTGATTCATGCGCTAATTAAATCATAAATATATAATATAATTGCTGCCGTTAAAGGTTTAAAGTTAAACCGTTATTATTGAAAACATCGGATTATGCGTTACTTAATAAATATTTGTTATTTTTTTAATTACATGACTGATATGCCATAATAATACATAAATTATGAACCTTTCCTTTTAACTGTAAAGTAAATGTATCTTGTTAGAATGTTACTCTTGTCTCCGTTAATTGCAAGATGATCTCATATAATTAAAAATTGTATACCTTGGCTTCATATATTTAATATATCGTATCTCTATTTATTACTTGTTTTAATTGCATTTTAGCTAGGAAAACATAGTAAAAAATATAAGAAACCGGTCATAGGGCCTGTTTGGCTAAGCTTATAAGTAAGTTAAAACTACTTATAAGTAATTTTTAGAATATCTCCATGTTTGGTAACTAAAAATATTTACTTATAAGTTGTTAGATAATTACTTATAAGTTAAAAAAAAATAAGCAGGGTCCCCCCTGCTTATTTTTAAAGTTGTTGACTTATTAATTTTAACCAACTATATTACTCTTTTATTCATATCTTTTAATATTATTATCATATAACTTTAAGGATATATTAGTCAATATTTATTTTAACAAACATTATAACTACTTATTGATATTATCAACACTTTTATCCAAACATGTAACTACTTATATTTTAAAATAAGTATCAACACTTAAATTGCTTATCAGCATTAGTGCTTATCAGGTATTTTTTATGAGCTAAGCCAAACAGACCCATAGTCATGCACTCATGTTCAAGGGTGAATCCACATATACTCGGAAGGAGGGCCTCGACTCTCTCCAATTTTTGAGTATATAAAATATATATATATATATATATACGTACATACTAGTAGTTATAATCAATAAATAAAATAATACTAATAAATTATTATATTTATTTAATTGATATAGTGGATAAATAATTTTAATTAATATTTAAAAATTTAGGATTAAAATTTTGATCCTTCTTATTTTTTTAATTTATTATTATATTTTTTAGTACTCTTCTAATTTTTTGGCCTTCTTATCATTCTTTTCTGGCTCCATCCCCGCTCATATCTCCCATCCATGACAACGCGGGGTGTCGTTATCCTCCTCTCTCTCTCTCTATATATATATATCTATATATATATATATATATATATAATATCTTCCACATGCTCCATGGGTATATGTTTTTTTCCAGGCCATAATGACTCCAAAAGGCCCTCATGCTAGAGAGAGAAAGATTAATCATATTTGACCAGACAATAAGCACACCGAACAAAGGTTTAACAAAAAATGATTATTTAGTCATATTATAATACATATGGATTCAATTGGTCCGATTAATTTTTTCCAATTAAAATTGGTCCAATTAATTAACATAACTTTCAAGTTTCGTTGTCACCATTAACTCAATGTAATGCATGTGGACGCATCTTAGAAGGAAGATGGTAAGAATAGCGGCAGTTCGATTTTAATGTGTGACACAATCAAATATTACAAAGGCAGGTCCATAGTGTATTTTAAAAACCATTTCATTTAGAAACTTTCCATTTCTTGACCTCTTCGGATAATTTAAGTTGCATTCATTTGATATTAGATATGATTTAAATTATTTCTAATATAGATTCTCATTCTTAAATTACATAATATATATTATATTATTTTATTTAATATTCAAAAGTATGCATCATCATTTAATATTACCGATAACTTAATTATTTCTAATACAAATTGTCACTTATTAAATTAGTATATTACTTTACTTAACATGCACAAATAATATTTCTCATTAATATATGTTGTTTTATTTATTGTATAAAAAGATTAATAAATAATATAAACTTTTATCAAATTTGAAAATATAATTAAATTTTCAAATTTATATAAACGTGATTTAAATTCAGTAAACTCGAATCACCAATATATATTATAAACTCATAAAGTTTATATACTAAACAAATGAATTTATATAATAAATATTTTTTCCAATAAATGATAGTGGTAATTGTAGTCTAAATGATTAACATATTATGATAATGAAAACAAAATATTTCTTATTCATAATGTATTAATAATCTATTGTAATTAATTACTCATTCTAATATTAGAATTAACAGAAATAGTAATAATATTTTTAATTATTATGATAAAATAATAAATATTAATATTAATCATTATTCCTATATTATTATTTACTGGTTATTTTATTATTTAATTGAATAAAAACTTTCAAATGATGAATGTGAAAAAAAAAGTATAATATATTGACACCGATAATCTTGATTATTGTCACTTGACTCACTTCATAAATAATATACGTTATAACAATTCAAATTAAGGACAATGCAATATCGTGGATCAAAATAATTTAATATAAAATTATCATGTACGAAGCTTGAATAAAAAAGAATAGAGAAAAAAGTGAAAATAAAATAATTCATGTAATATATGGACATAAAATTATATCCAAATAAAAGCTATCATTCAACTGTGTTCATGTATTGGTTGTTCTGAGCATCGTGAATTGCATTGAATGGATTGGTCATGCCTTTAAGACCTCTTTAAAAATAAGCACTCCATGAGTAATAATCATTAAAATAACAAACTATATTAAGCTAGTAAACAATGTGTAGAGCACTATTTCCATCACATTAATATAAGCAAGTCGTTCAATTAAAATACAGCATCCAACGCAGTCCACAACTGTTCGTATCCAGAGAAAAAGAACACATTAAAGAACTCTGTTGAGGCATATTAATATGTTGTGTAACCCCACACATAATACACATTACACATAACTAAGTTCAATTAATAAGTGTATATCGAGTTGAGGAATCGAGAGCTATTAATTTCGAATTTGAATTTTAAAATTATTAATTTAATTAAAAGGATATTATTTTTGTTGTTTACCTCGATTTCGAATTAATCAATAGACATCAAAGATCCTGAGCAAGTATAAAAAAAATAACACACTGCACGTAAACAATAATAATAAAAACTAACCATTTCCTATTGATCAGATGGAACCAAAACTCCTGGATATCATGTCTACCATCAACATCAACCCCCTCCCCACACTGCGACTACATGCAAATCCATCCTCCCTTATCAATTAAATATGCCCCCTGACAAAACGCATCAAAAATAAATAAAATAAAACAAGTGCATTAAAATATCTAATTGAAAAAAAAAATACTTACTTCATTCTGTTTGTTAGATAAAATTATTCATAACAAGTGTAATGAAATAAATAATAATAATATACTTTTTCTTTATGAAACTTCCTAAGAAATGTGTAATAATGATCACACTCAAGAATAATTTGCTTTGACATAATTATAAATTTAGAATATAAATTATTATAATAAAAAAGTTATTATAATTTTGTTTATTTGAATGGATATAAATAAAATTTTAAAAAATAAATTACGTTATTTGATTAAAATTAAAATTTTAATATGAATATATAATTAAAATAAAATATTATCATATAGTAATAGTTAATTAAGTAAAATACAAGTGACATTTAAAATTATTATTTTTTCTAATGTAAATGCTCTTACATACAATTTGTATTTTCAACATAACTCCCTATGCATCAATTTTACTGTAGTCATATTTACATGGTTCATGTTTGCAGTAGTTAAAATTTTAATACCATTAAATACATCGAACTAAATACACTTTGTCATTCAATAAATCTAATTCACATATAATAGATATGAAACTAATGCAATCATTTCAAAATTATGAAAAAAAAAATGAGAGCAGAAAACGTATTTATTGACAAATAAAAAAAAATATTCATTCACATAAAAAGTTTCATTAAAAAAAACAATAAAATTAAAAGGGATGTATTTGTCATAAATCTAGAGAAGAGAACAGAAAGGGGAGTGCCACCAACTACTGGGATTTTAAATCAAAAGCTACCCATTTCTTCTTCTTCTTCATCTTCTTCTCTCCCAGGCAAGCGAGAAATTTCTCATTTAACCATGGAAACAGGCTGCCATTCTTCTCCCCTCAACACTACCACTTCCAAGCCTTCCTCCGCCGCCGGCGATCCTAACACCGTCTCCGACGCTTCCTCTGATGCTGCAAACACTTTTGATGCTGGCAGCACCACTACTACTACTGCTGCCGGTGCCAACGCTGCCGCCGGTTCCTCTTCTACCAGCGCAACCAGTGGGCACTTGAGCTCGCTCAGGTCCCTCAACAAAGCTTCTTACAAGATCTCGAAGCCGCTCTCCAGGAACCCCAACCCCGTTCAGAGGGCCCCGCCGCCTCAACCGCCGGCGCCGACCGTCACGGCCGTGTCCGGCGGAGTCGGAGCACCGCCGCAGCCGCCGGTTTACAACATCGACAAGAACGACTTCCGGGACGTCGTCCAGAAGCTCACGGGATCTCCGGCTCACCACCAGGTCCGCCCGGCTGCGCCCCCCTCGGCCCCTCCGCCGGCTCTCGCCGTCCCTCCTGCACCCGCAGCCACCTCGCGCCTCCACCGCATCCGCCCGCCGCCGCTNCTGGGCTTCGGGTGCCTGCCGTCGCCGCGCACCGCGTACCAGATGTTGATGGCGCCCGGACTGGTGTTCCCGACCTCACCTGGAGTTCCCAGCCCGCGAGTGGGCGAACCCTGAACTTATTAACCCTTTTTTGTATGCTTACCAGCAGCGAAGGTAAGTGGTCACTTCTGCTGGAGATCTGATAGGCTTCCAATCCATTCACCATTACTTTTAGCTTGCAGTGGACATGTAGATATGAACTATGTGGAAGATTAACAAGCATTTGATGGCTTTTGTTAGGGGATCTGAAGCTGGTTATAGGAAAGAAAGCAACTTTGTTCTTTTTGTACATGGGTTATGGCCATGATAATTTAAGAGACTCTACTAAAATGTTGTTCCTTCATGTTAACATGATTTACATAATTTGATTACATGTTTATTTTCAACTCAATGATATGTGCTGAACCTGAAAGTATGAATTATGACAAGTTTTCAGTATCATTAGCACTTTGGAGTGTGATAATTTCTATAATCTTTAGGCATGTTCATGAATTTTTTCTTGAAACGAACCATGAAGATGCTTTTCTTCTGCATTCTTGGAGAACTGGAGGTATTGCATCTGAGGTTGCTTGATTTCTGCACTCTAGTTGTTCTCATACTTGACAAGATCTGTAAATTTGTAAGGTAGTTTTTCAATGTCACTTGAAACTTTAGCTCTGCAAATATGTCAAAACGGGCTCTTGAAGTTTACATCTTTCTTGATTGTGTTATTCTGTTTGATCTGATTTTTCTTCCTCTATCTCTGCTCAAGTTATGAATATTTCAGCAGTAGAACAGAGATTTGATTTGGTCAGCGCGCGTAAGGCTGGAAACTTTACCAACATGCATTCTCTTCTAGTTTGATATTGGAGGTCTTGTTCATGGACCAAATGCAAATGTTCTAATAATGTATGCATCTAAGGTAGATTTGAACAGTTTGTTTTCGCTGATAATTTTATAGTTTAATTTACAACTTCATGAACTTTCAAGACTCCACATGGAAGATATGCAGTTCTGGTAATCAGCATATCTTGGAAAAATAAATCTGACACTTGTGATATTTTTTCAAGGATGGCACTTGTAATATTATTATCAACATATTTTGTGTTTTTCTGATTTTGGATGCTTATTTGATAGTGTATGATTCTATATCGTCCTTACAGTTTCTATTTATAGCTTCTTCTCTAGGATCCCTGTAATATTTTCATTTGTTTAATTCTGTTTCTTAGGGGGCATACAAAGTTTTGTTTTGAGAGCATACAAACTATGTATTGCACACCTATGAGTCACCCTGATACAAAAGAACTTGTTAAACCCTTTTTCTCATATTCATTATCGCATTGTAGAGTTTCAGAATCTTGAATGTGTTAACCATAATTGTTAATTACAAGCCTTACGGAACTTCGACAAACCATTTCGTGATGCATTATCTTAATGTGCATTACAGGATATTCAATGAATTTGTCCTTGATCTTTCTAATGATTACTTGGAACTTTTAGTTTGCTTGAATTTTCATTCAATATGGTACTTCATTTGGTTCAATGCCAAAATATGTCAGCAACTGAAATTCCATAGGAAGAACATGGTTTAGACTTTTTACTTTTATTTATGGTTCTGAGACCTTATTAAGATGACAAATTTATGTTTTTAGGATACTCTTACCATTCACTTGAACTTTTTTTATTCTCTAGGATATTTATAATTGTTCATTTTATTCTCTAAGACTGTTTAGCCAATGTCTTTTGTTTTGTTCACTTTTTATTGCCATGTTGACATAAAAAATTCTTGTAACATTATAAAGCATAATCATGTTACTTGTTTTGCTGGCCTCGGCCCTTGTTCTGGAATCCTATTATTTGAATCTTTAAGATGATGGGGTGATTAAACGATTCAATTTGACAATTTGATTAGTGTGTGGGTCTTGAATTTAGTATGTACATCAGTTTTTTTTAGGGATCATTTGTGAGCAGTGTGAAAACTTGTGGGTTCCCTTTGTTATTTTCATTTGAAACCTCCAAATTGGTTAGAGTGCCTTTGAAATTGTGCTGGTATATATTATTTCTGCTAAAGGCACTAACTTGAAATTATTAATGTGATTTTTGCTTTGTCAACTTCATTTTTTTCCCATCACCGAAGGAGCCATATCTTAATACAAGAAAATAAAGATTGCATTTTTTCCTGCTTGAGAAAACCATGTTCTCTAAGGATATTTGTCCAATAATCATGCGAATTCAAGTCATTTTAACTGCTAAAAAAAAGGGTGACTTAATCTTTGCATTTTGTTAGAGCAAATGTTCTGAATTAAAACATTAATATTTTTTTGTATTAAAAAGTATTTTTTTCTCAAATGATCCTCTTGTTAAATTTTGAATTAAATTTAAGTTATTAATTCCTCTTAGTATTAAAAATATAAATATAAAAATATTATTCTTTCTAAATTATATTTGTTAAGATCATCTATAACATATTTAATAATTATTTTTACTTGCATCCATCTTTTAATATGGTCCAAGTTATTGACAAATTACGATCGAATATTACAGATATATGAAGCACAGATCTTGTTCGTGTTTCGTACATGTAAAGATTTCGTATCTATATTTGTTTTTTCTTACTTGAAAACGACGAGCAGCAGATGTGTCATCACGATGGCATTGCCCTTCTTAAATCACGGAAATATGTTCTATTAGACTATTAGCAAAGTTTGTCATTATCTTGCATTTGTCGGAGTAGTGATGTTGACGACCATAATAATGAAGTAGAAGAAGCTTTGCCCAACAAAATCTTACTTTTAGTAAAACATAAAAGATATGGCGATTTTGATAGGTAAAAACTATCGTAGTTTCGACGGTGTCATATTTTAAGCCCAAAAATGTCATGCCAAAAGAAATATCAACATTACATTTGACTATAAGTAAAATTCGGTACATTTGTGCATTAATTTACCAAGGAGTTCAAGAAATGGTGCTTGGCATTTTTTGTGTGCGTGTGTGTGAAAGGAACATGGATACGAATTAAAGATGATATTTGTAATCAAACAAGGTTTGCTTAAATAAAGTTCAGTTATGAGTAGCTGATATAAGTATCGTGCTGTTGTAAACTTTTTCACGTCAAGTTTTTGTGATAGGTAAAAATGTGAGCTCTATTTTGGAATCCAAATAAACAACTCACTACGAATGTCAAACGAAAATAAAAAATCGTAGACAAAAACACAACTTTACAATTATTCATTTTTAATTGAGGCATGAAAAGTATTTTTTAATTGAAACGAAAACAAAATATATAAGATATATGATAATTAAAATTGTAGTAAGATTATATATTTGAAGGATGGAGAGAAAGGTGTCGTTTGATGATTGGGGACCCTCGGGATGCGTCCATGTTCTTTTTATATCTGCATACCCCCACCCGTCCGCCCCCTTCAGCGGCTCTTCGCACATCGTCAGTTTTGACGTTTGCGACGCCTACAGACGCGAGTCTTCGCCGACGGGATGCGATTGCGTGACCACGATGGTCACACTACAATATCTCCCACTTGACAAACATGATCATTGTGTTAGCACTCTCACTATCCGTGAGCAGCCTAATTGAAGATCATATCTCGAAGTTCCATTATTAATAAATACTTCATACTGACTCAAATATTCCTGAGTCTCATCAAGTCTACATGCTAAAGGTTAGCACTCCCACTATCCGTGAGTAGTCTAACTGCGAAGTTTCACTATCCGTGAATACTTTGTACTAATTCGAACACTATGGAGTCTTGTCAAGCCTATATGCTTGATAAAATGTTAGCACTCTCACTATCCGTGAGTAGTGTAATTGCGAAGTTTCACTATCCGTGAATACTTCACGCTGACTCAAACATTTCTGGGTCTTGTCAAGCCCATATGCTTGATAAAAGTGCCAACTGCAACATATCGCTCATAGACACATATGTCATTATCATTTCCTTCTTATCAATTATATCTTGATATTTAATCTCGTTATGCTTTCCTTTTGAATTATTGGTTCTAATATGTACCAAGTTAATCGCGACTTAATTATCACAATACATCAGAATGATCCTCTGACCAGATCGAGGCTTAGTTCCAAAAGGAAGCGTCAAAATCAAAACTCGATGGGTGGCTATTGTACGATAAGCAACATACTCAGTCTCTTGTGTGTTTCTAGTCACACATCCCTAATTCTTAGAAGGATCAAATGATCTGATGTGGATTTGCGGTCGTCTATATCACCGCCGAAATTAGCATCCTATTGCCTCGACTGTTACAATCTTTATCAATCTCAATTGTACTTTGTCCTTCAGATACCACAGTATCCTTTTAATGACCTCCTAGTGGGCCTTCTTGAGATTACTATGAAATTTGCTAATCAGGCTTACCGCGCAAGCCAAAACGGGCCTCGCACAAAGCATTGCATACATTAGGCTTTCAATCGCTTCTGCATAAGGATCACCTAGTGGTTCTTGCCCTCCACTGAGACACTGTCTTTTACTCAGTCTTTTCTCAGCCACTAGCGGTGTATGTGCATGACTGTTATTTTACATCCCGAATCTCCTTAGTACCTTTGTCGATGTACTGTTCCTGATTTAAATTCAAGCCCTTTGAGTTTCTGTTGTGATTAATTTGAATGCCCGGTACATTGGATACCTCACCCATGTCTGTCACTTCAAATTGATTTAAATCATATAATGATTTTCGGAGATTGTATACTTTATTCTCCTGACCTTTCACCTGGAATCCTTCAAGTTGCTGTTATATACGTCTTCTTACAGGTCCCCATTTAAGAACGTTATCTTGGCATCCATTTGGTACAATTTCAAATTCATATATGTCATTATCGCTAGGATCGTCTGAAACGACGTAAACTTAGCCACCGGAAAACAAATTTCCTGAAAATCTATTTCAGCTTGCCAAGTATAATCCTTGGCCACCAATCTCGTTTTGTGCCTATCAAGAGAGCTATCAACCCGATACTTTCTTTTGAATTCTCATTAGCATCTTATGTATTTGTCTGCCTTCCGGCAAATCACATAATGCCCACATTCCGTTTGATTGAGTCCATTTCAACTTTCATGGCAGCGGACCATGATTCTGACTCATTTGAAGCCTTTGCTTCTTCAATATGATATGTATTATCTTCTATATGAATACCAATGGAGTAACATGACGCGTCACACTGGTATAGAACAAAAATTATTCAAATGTGCAGATATTTTTTTGGGGCATTCACTACAAGAAAATTCATAATTTGCGACGACTCCTTCGTCGCATATCCGTCGCAAAATTTCTCATCACAATTTTTTTGCAACGAAAATATCACCATAAAGCGTCATATACGGTGACACTTCCATCGCAAAAAAATTGCAATGGATGTTTTTGCAAGGAGGTGCCGTCGCAAATTATGAATTTTCTTGTAGTGATTTTCTTGGTGCTTATTATACTCTATGGAAATAATGAATTTCTCCACTTCTTCCAAAGGTATATCATTGTTGTGTAACATCAACTCCCACCGCTGGATAATATAGTGTATCTCTAGAGTTGTCTCCACCATCGTCTAGAACCGTGAAGGGTTCTTCATTTTCTCAGACATGCTCCTTTTCATTCTCAAGAAAGGTAGCATCACGACTCTCTATAAGACCTTTCTTCTGGTGGAAGAATCTATACTATTTGGATCGTTCACAGTATCCAATAAACTTGCACGTTTCCATCCTAAAGTCTAGCTTGTCCCTATGCTGACTAGGAATCATTACGTGTGTTTTACATCCCCACTTTCGGAGATGGCCCATCGAGGACTTTTTGCCATTCTATAATTCGTATGACGTCAATTTTATGGATTTGGTGGGAATCCTATTCTGTATGTAACTCGCGGTCATCAATGCCTCATCGCAAAAGCGTTTTGGCATACCCGGTGGGACAACGTACATCTCACTGCATTCATCAGAGTTCTATTCTTCCTCTCCGCCACAACAGTATACGACATCGTAGTCCCCCTACGTATGCCATCTGAAATGCAGTAGTTCTCAAATTCTCGGTAGATATATTCTCCTCCTCCTCTTTCTATCCTAGACACTTGATACATTTTCCTAACATTTTCTCTACTTGTGCATTGTACCTCGTGAAAGTCTCAAAGAAACTTCTGACTTTCTCTATACATAGTAATACTTAGAGTAGTCCTCAATAAATGTTATAAAGTACTCTTTACTCTTATAAGTAGGAACACTCAATGGATCATAAATATTTGAGTATATTAGTTTCAATAACTCTGACATTGTCCTTGCAGAAAAATGAGGTTCATGTCATTTTACTGGCCAAGCAATGCTCACAATGCATTGTTCTTACGCCGAAGATATTGGACACTAAACTCATTTTTTTATTTGTTCCATTTTTTAGTTTCCTATATGTCCTAACCACTCATGTCAGAGATCATAGTCACACACTTTTACACAGAGTATCCTGAATGAACTAACTCCAACAACTATGTTGACCTTGTCCCGACGGAAAATGGAGTCCTTGTCATTTTCCTGACCAAGCAATGCTCACAAAGCATTATCCTTACGTCAAAGATGTTGGACACTAAGTTCATCTTTTTTATTACATTTAGGCATAACAAGTCATGGCCGGAAACATACCTTACGGTTGCATAGACCTTCGTGTTTTTGCCTATCGTGACCCGACTACTATAGAATCTAACTTCAAAGTCCTTTTGTCAAAGCACAAAATAAAAATCAAATTGTGCCTTATTCCTACCGTGAATAATGCGTTCTTGAGTATCATGAAGCTATTTCCCAGATCTAGCTTATACTCAGTAATTCTCTCGACGCTGAGGTAAGTATTGTTCCCTATGTATGTTCTTTGTTCCCCTTTTGCTACCTCTTTGAAGTCTATAAGACCCATTTTGGTCTTGCAATGTGGTGAGTCGCATTCGAGTCGATCTCCCACTTTTTCGATGTCCTTTATGTTAGAAATTAAGATTCGCACAAATATAAGAAACACTTTTCTTTATCATAATAATGCAATCAATGGTCTATAGAATTGATTTAACATAGAATAGTGCAGATCATACATGAGATATTCGTACTTTAAAGAGATTGATAGGAACGTCTGTCGTATTGATTATCATTTGAGGATCACAAATGTAATTCCTCTAATGGTATCCACACCAAGACTAAGATAAGCCTTGCACTCAGGGAGAGAAACTTTTATCAGGGATCGACTTAATTCTCAATAGAGAATTCACATATTTATAGAGATGTTGTAACCAACTCAACATCTTTCTCCCTTTAACAATCATGATCAAATCATACATTGGATCAACTCTTGACCATTCGATTAATTACTAATCATGGTAAATAGAGTTAGGACATACTTATTTACCAACAACTCCTACTTGCATTAACTCAATTTATCATATCTTATACGTATAAATATTTATCCAATTATAATGTGAAACGTGATGAGATTAGGCATGTGTTAGGCACCTAAAATATCTCACTGAATACTTGAATCTATTATTCAAAATTCATCTTTTATGTCTTATTTGTGTGTGACCCATTAGGTTCACATCATTACAGCCATAAGAGCTATATATCTAATATATCAACTACACAACTACCAATAGTACCATCTATTGATGTTCCCAACTTATTGTGTAGTCTCTTATAGACCAAGAGTGACATATAACAATATATCATGACCCTCATAGTGATCTGAAAATTGATGAACATTTGAAATGATTCTCATATGCGTATAATCTTTCTATAATTGTTATGTCCAAATCGAGACAAATAGGGCATGGTAGAATATTATATCCCTAATCTTGATATTAGTCAATTGACTAATGAACACATGATGCGAATAGAGAATTCATTCTCTTCATGTTATGGTCACAGACTTTACATCATTCTTTATTGATCACTGAGAACATCCCTCCAATAAGAGTCGTAGATATACTATTGAACACTCACATGCTTCTAATGTCACTAATAAATGTATTAATAATCCAAAGATTATTGTTAAAATTATCAAATGAACATCATTAACATGCAAGACATTAATGGTGTCTCAAGTCAAAGGATCACGTAGTCATTCCATTTGGGAAATCTTGCTAATAGTCCAACCATCAAGATTCTCGCGCGGGTCAGTTCAGTGAACTTGCTCTCCAACAAGCATGTGTATTTATCTTAATGCATAATGAGAATTAGCATTTTCAACCATTGATTGATAAACTACACAATCACCTAACTGGATTGATGTTGCCGTATCATGAATCCTTCATATGACGAGCATATTTTCAAGAGAACATCACTAACCGCATATTATGATCACATTATATCGTGTGTCATAACTAGACTTCATGGACAATGTCACTAAATCATATTTAAGACATATAAAGGGAACACGCAAAAAATATTAGAAGTAAGCATGATTAGATAATATTTATATTCGATCATATTGTGTTTAGGCACAATCAGTGCTAAATCAAAATCTTCCACTTGCCATAAACCCAATCTGTGGCAAATATCAAAATCATCTTCTCAAGATGCATATTGAATATAAATACATATAACAGTTTGGACAATGAGTCTGTTAAATGTTATCTAATGTACTGAGCTTTTGGATACTTATTATTGATACTCTTGATAACCATTAACCAAGCAATATTTGCAATGGATGTGATTGTACTTATGATGAATCCTGAGCTCAATTATTTATACTATTGTCGACAATAAAGCGATATCAATCATTAGCTCAAAAGTATACTTTTAAATCCATGCAATTTACTTTGCAACATCTGATGCAACAAAATATTCAACCTCCATTCATAATAAATATATACTTCAAGTTACATTCCTGATTGTCAACATCTAACATAAAATCAGCGTCAATGTAACACACTCACCATGTTGTGTTCTCCATAAAGTAAGATATAATCATTTTTCCTTCTTAAGTACATAAGGATATTCTTAACATTAATCCAATTTTCTAAACATGGATTAGATCGATATCTAAATATCTTAATATGAAGAACATATTGAACAACAAAATTTTGACTAAAATATTTCTACATCATTCCTAATTAGTAGAATGTTATCAACATATATTACAAGAAATATTATGTTACTCCCAATAACTCTTTGTACACACATAGTACATAAAGTGTGATATTAGTGGGTAGAGAGATATTTTGAGGTATTATCACTATTCAACTTGTGGACATTGAATTTCTTCAAATTCAATATTGCTCACACTATCCTCTTGTAGTATAAATACTCGTTCAAGGAGAGTGGCATGCCATGACACAATAACCTTTTATTGTTCTAGCATATCAAAATAATATCCTAACACTTTGTTTGGGAACTAAATAATGGAGGGGTGGCATGAGATTGTGAAGTATAAGATAGGGTGGTGGAATATGATGAATTATTATTAAGCTCATGTTTGGACAAAATTTTATAGTGATGAATGAACTAAACTAAATCATATCATGTTTGAATGGTTTAAATAAAAGTCATTTATACCCTTTATTATATATCATTATTTATGACCCTTAATAAATATAATATTATTATATATTTATTTGATTTATTATAAAATTTATATGTTTATCATTATTTGTATCTCTTTATATGTTTTCCTCTTATCTTTAGTATTTCTTCTCTTAATGTATTTTATTTCTCTTTCACAATATTTTATCTTTTTATTCACCTAAAAATAAAGATAAAAAATATTGAAAATGAGAGATAAATATAAAAAGAGTGAAAAAATTAATATTATCATTACACCAATAAAAACATTATTCAAATGATAATATTTTAAGATGCTAAAGTAAAAATGATTATAAAGATAATTGTTTATCTCAAATTGAATAAAAAATAATTAATTTGAAAAGAAAATTATGATGATATTCAATAGATTTAAAATCTTATGATAAAAAATTAGCCCGAGAAAAAATAAATGTGAAGAATAGAAATTAAATAAATATAACTATTAAATAATTATAAAATAAGATAAAAAAATTTAAACCAACAAATGAACTCAATTCAAATGTTTCTCTATCATAAATCAAAATAATATAAGGAAAAATATCATTTTAAATGAATTATGGTATAATTAAAAAGTTACTAAAGAGATAGTTTTGTCTAAAAAAGTTTCATTCCCCTTAATTTTACCAATTTGTTAGAAAGAAATGTTTAAAATTTGGAGGTATGAGTCACTGCTTCAAACCCCTTATGACCCCTATAATTTTTTTTATTCAAACATTATTTATCTTATTCCACTCACCTATCTTTCACATAATTCCTCCTAATACCACAATCTATAAATTAGCTTTAGGATATCCCACAATTTTTTCTTATTTTTAGCTCTATTTTCCAACTTGTTTGCTCCCACTTTCCTCTTTGGCAGTCATGCAAGTCCAAATCTTAACTTACTTAAGAGTGAATTTTCTTTTATATCATATCTCATATGGTGTTTTCATAACAACTTTGAAGAATATTTTGTTTAACATTTAAACAGTAGTTTCTAGAGCACGACATCAAAAGAAATTGAAAAATTAGTGTATGACATCATTGATCTAATCACAATATGGTTGAATCATTTCTCTCACATGCGGTTATTAGTATCTTCAACTATCAACATTATTTAACGTTTTTAGATAATATACATCATGAAATGATGTGCCGCTAGCAAATATCTAATCATTCAAATAAATCTTACAACTATCTTTATCGAAAACAAGTTCATAACCTGCTATTATTGAATCGAAATGAAAATAAGATTCTTGCCAATGCTTCAAACATTACAAGCAATCTATCAATTCTAGAATTCTACTAATTAAGTACAAAGGAACAATTTGGTAGATTCATCCAATGTTTTAAAACTCGATCCGGACATCGACTCGGATAGCTCGACGGGTCAGGTCGGACCGGTCAGACCGATCGGACTGGATGATCGAACCAAATAATAATAAATTAATATAAAATAAGAAATTAGGTAAAAAAATCAAAATACACGAGCATATATTATTAATATAATAACATGATATTTTTTAGTTCTAATTCACAATTTATAATAGTGCTTGATGATCAAAGATAAATAATAAGATAATTATTAAATACTAATATGCTCGACTGATTCATTAAGTTTTTTATTTAAGTAATTATTTCAAATCTTACTTATATGACAAAGTAGATTATTTAGATCCAAAAAATTAAACCAAACTTCTATTATTATTGTTTGAAAAAAAATAAAAAAAATTGCCGAGTTGATCAAACCCGCTGGGTTGAGCGGTTCAATCAGGATTTGACCGGGTTTAACCGGGTCAAAGCGGTCCAACTGGCACCCCCGAATTTAGAGTGACTCATGGACCATTTTAGACTCCGGACACCGGTCCGACCGGCCAAGCCGGGATGGATTTTACAACATGGGATTCAACATCTCTTGATGAATCATTCACACAGATAGTTGAATTTATCCTTTTGTGCAATGACCTAGCTCTTTGAAACTCCTGCAACATATTGCACATGTGAGATGCACAAACAAAATCTTTTGCCCAAATAATAGAATAAGGAAAATCAATCAAATTGTTTTATACTAATAATTTTTTTTAGCATACCTTTGCTCTTATTTGCAAGAAGTGTAGCAAAATATTCCTACCAATTTCTTTTCCAATGTCCATCTTTCTTATAGAAGTGATAACTCACTCCTTCTTTGAAGCTTGATTTTTCTTTCTTGTCAACCTCATCACTAAGCTTGACGGTGTTATCCTTCACACCCTTGCCTCCCCTTTTCCTTTTGTTTTGAGAAAACTTTTTCGTTCTAGAAGTAGAAGCAGCTAACATCATCTTTGATGAACTTTTTTTCTTCATGTCATCTTCGGCTACTTTTAGCATATGAAGTAGCTCATGTACCTCTGATTTTTCTTTTGCATATGATAATTCATTATGAATTGACCTTATTAGGGTGGTAAGGAGGAAAGAATTAAGTCAATACTTAATGTTTTTCCTATTGTGACATCAAGCTCGGTCAACTCATTGATGAGATTGATCATCTGTAGTACATGATCATTCATAGAGTCTCCTTCAAGCAATTTTGTAGAGGACAATTCTCTTGAAACCCTAAATCTTCTAGCATGAGATTTCTCACCATAGCATTTTTGTAGTTTATTAATCATGTCAATAGCATGCTTAGCATTTTCAAACTGCTTTTGAAGTGCACCACACATGGATGCATGGATAAGACATTTGACATGCTCATATTTTTCAAGCCATTTGTCTTCATCCTAGATATCTTTTCTGATGATTTTATCACGATCTACTTTAGTTCGACATTCATTGATCACATCAAGGCATTTGAGATCTCTAAAAGAAATATTGAGGTTTCTCAACCAATCTTCAAAATTTGGTTCAGTCAATTTGTGTTGGACCATAATCTTGGTGATATTTTGAGATAAAGCAGACATTTTGATCTAATAAAATAAAATAACATAATGTTAAAAGTTTATCATGCTTATATAAATACCATTAAATTTGGACTTTTGTTTAATGGTAGATCTCGCTAGTCTTATGAATTTTCATACACAAGGAAGAAAAAACTATTCTTTCTTCTCTAGTGAGAATTGAGATCCCTATAAATTATTCACTGCATTCGAACATGATCTAAGTGAAATAATTCTTAAGGTAGCGGAACAATTTTTTTCCAATTCTAACCATTAGGATTCTCAATCATACTTTATTTTCAACTTGTATTCTGCATCCTAATAGGATCCAAGAATACAAGTAGTCTAAGCTGGACCCATCAATCTAATGAATATGAAATGCAAATTATATTAACCCCCAATAATATGGGCAAAGTCAATATGATGTTTCATTTTATTACATCAAATATTTTAAGAAATTTTCAAATTATTTCTTACAAGAACCATTCTTCAATAATATGGACGAAAATAATCACGTGTGATCCATAATTCTACTAATTCCTATTGATGAAAGATTGCATTTGAGATTCACAATCTCGTTCGTTATAAACTTAGTATTTGAGGAAGTTATAAGCTTAATTTTCTAAATTTACTCCATCAATCTAACGGATATGAAATACAAATTATATTAATCCCCAATAATATGGGCACAATTAATATAATGTTTCATTTCATTTCATTTACATCAAATATTTTAAAAAAATTCAAACTATTCTCACAAGAACTATTCTCCAATAATATGCACAAAAATAATCACATGTGATCCATAGTTATACTAATTCCTATTAATAGAGTTTTGAGATTCATAACCCCGCCCATTATAATCTAATCTTGAACCATCAGTCTAATGAATATGAAATACAAATTATATTAACCCCCAATAATATGGACAAAGTTAATATAATGTTTCATTTCATTTATATAAAATATTTTAAGAAGTTTTCAAACTATTTATCTCAAGGACTATTTTCCAATAATATGAACAAAAATAATCACATGTCATCAATAGTTCTACTAATTCCTATTGATGGAAAATTAGATTTGAGATTCATAATCTCGTCCGTTTATAAGCTTATTATTTCAAGAAAAAATATTGGACTCATATACTAATTATGTTATTTTATATCAAGCATCATATGCAAATGTAAAATGTAAAATTAAAGCATAAAAAAATATTGATATTTGAACTTGGGACAAATACCAATTTCATCATATGATTATTGTATGAATATTTACAATTAATAACTTTGGTATGGATATTTAATTCTATTAATTATGCTAATTTTACACTAAGCATCATATCTAATTATAAAATGTAAAATTGGAACATAAAAATAAATATTGATATTTTAATTTGGGACAAATACCAATCATATGACTATTGCAAGAATTAATAATTCTAATATGACTATTTTACACATAAAAAATTATAGTGTAAAGTACACAAAATCAAATAATGATTTTAACTATTTAAAAGTAATTATTCTCAATATTTAATCTCTAATGAATTTTAAACTATTTAAAAATCATCTAGAGATTTTAGGTAATAAATTAAAATTTTAAAAAAATTATTATTTCGGACATTCCGAAATTATTGGATGACAATTGAAAACAAAACAAATAAATAAAAAAATAGAGAAAAATTGCAATTGTTTGCAGTATTGGGCCTTAGACCCATTATCAATGGACGAGAACTTCCCCTTTTTTAGTTGGTTCTCTCGAACCGAACCAAGCAGTTTGTTCTGACCGAACCAGGTTCGACAAATCGGATTAGGACATCATATGCCCTAAACTCAGTTCGCCAACCCTTCACCTCTGCGCTATGCGCGACCATCGCATCGCCTGCGCGCGAGTGTTGTCGTGCCTGGCGCACGACTGTTGTCGTGCCTGGCGCGCTCGAGCGTCGCCATGCTTGCACGCGAACCTGCGCACGACCGACATCGCGCCTGGCGCGACGTCACGTCGCTGCCTCTAGCGCAAGCGTTGAGGCGCAAGTGCATCCTATTTTTTTCTAAATCAATTTCATGTAAACAATTTACATGAAATTATAGATCTAATTAAACTATATTAAATCTAATTCTAAACAGGCTCTGATATCACTATTAGCGATTGAGATTCTCACGAATATAAGAAACACTTTTCTTTATCATAATCATGCGATCGTGATCTATAGAATCGATTTAACATAGAATATTTCAGAACATACTTGAGATGTACGTACCTTAAAGAGATTGATAGGAACGTCTGCCGTCTTGATTATCCTCTGAGGATAACAAGTGTAATCCCTCTAACGGTATCCACACCAAGACTAAGATGAATCTTGCACTCATGGAGAGATAACTCTTATTAGGGATCGACTTAATTCTCAAGAGAGAATTCACATATTTATAGAGAGGGTAGTTGTAACCAACTCAACTTCTTTCTCCATTTTAACGGTCATGATCAAATCATACATTGGATCAACTCATAACCGTTCAATAAACCATTAATCATGGTAAATAGATTTAGGGCATACTTATTTATCAATACTTTGTCATCACATTATCTTCCACCACTATGGCGAAGGAAAACTTGTTCGTTCTGATTGCCTTTTCCTTGTCTTTCGCCTCTTTTACCTCCATTTTGTGGGCCTTGTTCCATATCCTATGGGAGAGTTGGCATTAAAATGCCCAAAACTTTCCACAGATGTGGCAAACCCCTCTTGGAACCTTGCGCCCCTTGGGTTTGAGTTGCTTCTTCCTAGTGTTGAAGCTTTGCCCGCAGTGCTTGGAATGATGTATTGCGTGGGCTTCTTGCTCCTGCCCTTTAGCACTTTCCTCTATGTTGAAGACATCAATCTTCTTCTTTCCCTTTGCCATGTGCTCGATGGCCAAGATGGATGACAGTTCAACAACCCTTTTGATCGACTCGTTCACATGAACAATCGTGTCGAAAAGGCAGGCGAGAGACTATTTAGCACCGAGGTGATTGGATACATTTTTGTCCAGCTTTCAAGTCCTTCGCCCTTACAATCATATCGATTACATGATCAGACACATGTTTGTCCGGCTTGATTTTCTATTTGTGCAACAAACAATTGCACATTCGTATTCCATTTGAATGCGTGCTTTTTCTTTAGAGCTTGCCAAAAGCTCATAGGCGTTTTCATTGCTCTCGAAAACCCTAATCAAAATTTTCTCCATATACATCAATATGAAAGATCTCGCTTTCTCATCACCAGGCTTCTTGCTCATTAATGACGCTTTATCTAAAGTCCTTCCAGATCCAAAATTATTATGCCAGGGTCCACATCTTTGATGCTTCATCTGATTTCAAGTCTCCCTTTTGTCTATTTGTTCATTCGCCCCGTGCTTAGTCAACTTCCTTCTCGAAGCGTTGGTGGAGCGGCATTTATGTAATTTTGAAAGTTATTGTGAATTAAGTCATATCATAATTTTATAGCTTCAGATGTCATAGTTGGCATCGTTAAAAGTTAACGACCCAATTTGGCTAATTCAATGACTATGAATTTGGATATTTTCTAAGTTAAATTTATCATATAGATAACAAATAAACTAAAAATTGTTATCAAGAAATATGCAATAATGTACTAAAAATATTTTCAAAAGAAAAAATTAATTAAGAAGAATTTTTTTATCTGAAAATAATTATTAGAAAGACATAAAATTATTTTCCAAAGAGAAATAATCTTATTAAAAGATAATTTAACAGAGATAATATATCAAAAAATATTTATATTGAAAGCAATAACTAATTGTAAAAATTATTTTCAAAGAGAAAATTAGTTTATTTTTATCTGTAAATTATTGTCCAAGAATTAATTTTACTTCGAAAAAAATAATTTGATAGAAATATTGTACAAAATTTATTTTCTAAAAATAATTGTATCCGAAAAGTAATTCCAATAGAAATAACATACAAATTAAAATTTTTATCCGAAAACAATTATCAGAAATGATATAAAATTATTTTCTAAAAGAATTAACTTTGAAAGTAATTTGCCAGAAATATACAAAAAATAATTCTAGTAGAAATAATATGCAAAAAAAATTCTCAAAATGAATTTGTTCGAATTTTTTTTAACAGAAAATAAACTAAAAAATTTACCTGAAATATGCTAATTTATTTTCTACAAAATAATTTAGTATCTTTTTATCTGATATAACAAATCTTAATTATAACTGCAATTATTAAAGAATAATTACTCAACTAATTTGTTGAAAATAAGACATAATATAAGACAATTAAAAAAAATCAATTCGAATTAATTAATTATAATTGCATTTATTTAAACAATAATAAAGGATAATTATTGTCTAGAAATAAATCTGAAAATTAATGATAAATGTAAAAGGAATTATGCTAATGGGCCAACAGTAAAATAATTAAATGGGCCTGCCCGTCAATGGGCCTAATAGATGAAAATTAAAACAATTTCTAAATGGACAGACAAGATTAAAACAACATATATAAGTTTAATCCTACGGTTCAGATCGGACAAGAATTATATCGGTTGTGATTTATAATAGATAAAGATCCTATGGTCCTTTACTGGATAAGATTATAACAGTTAAGATCTAATCTAGCATGCACCAACGTTTTAGATTAAAAGCAAATATAACTTAGAAAATCTACGGCCCCTATCCGATGAAACGAGTAGATCCCAAGGTGTGAATTAAATCTATCTATTAACATATTAGAAACAGAATCTAACGACTTAGATTAAATGAACAACTCGACAGACAAAATCAAATGAGGAGAAATGATAAACAGACAAGATCAAAATCGAGTAGGAGAGTCACGTAAAATTCACCGTGGGGGAAGCAGGGGAGGGTCATCGACGGTCGAGGAGACTCTGATTCGCACGTGCGAGTGTAGCGAAGAGTTCGCCGGTTGGTTGCGGAGGTGTACAAGTCATCAATTTCGGTTTCGATATTTCGACGACGGCGATTACCATGGGAGACATCAATTTGGCAATTCCGACGCGATCGGGCATTGTGGATTATTTAAACGACACCGAAGCGCTAGCAGGGAGCGAAGGGAGAAGTCAGAGAGAGCGGAAGCATATCAAACCGTCGCGTGCGCCGAAAAACAGAAATTGCAGGAACGCTGACGCTCTGATACCAGTGAAGGATGGAGAGGAAGGTGTCGTTCGACGATGGGGGGCTCCCGGAATGCATCCATGTCCTTTTTATAGCCGCGTACCCGCACCCATCTGCCCCCTTCAGCGGCTCTTCGCACGTCGTTTGTTTTAGCATTTGCGGCGCATATAGGCGCGACTCTTCGCCGGTGGGACGTGACTGCGGCGGTCACACTACAATAATATTGACTCCCAAGATAAAATAAAAAGAAACTATAACATTAATTTAATTTTCGGAAGCTTCACTTTTAATTTTTGGCAAAGACCCTTATATCCTTTAGGACGTGTTTGGATAAGAGAATTAGAGCCAAAATCAATTCTCAAAGATTTTTTGAATGAGACTTATATTCTTCAACTTCTATTTTCTCTCATTCTTATATAGACTTAAAAATAGGTCCACCTACTTTTACGTCTGTATATTTATTATTTGACTCGTAATATATATATAATTATATTATCTATTATATATTAGATAATAACTTAAATAACCTTTTGTTTACTATTCTAATTATATCATATTATTAGTTACACACTAAATCAGCGAGACCGTGTAATCCCTGTTGAATCTAGGATCTCGAGAATGTTTTGAATGATCACAAATCTGTAAGTGAACTCAGTCTGTACTAATGAACTTGTTTAAGCTGATTTCTGTAACATGATATAGACAAGTTCAGTACATCGGTCGACCTGAGCTGAAGGAATGAACGACCACTGCACACGTAATACATATCATGAAGAACCATATGTGTGCAGTGGGCGTTCTAAGGATATAATCGATCGACCAGTGTCAGGAGGAGGAGGTCATATGAGCAGCAATGGAACACAAA
>LTAE01003683.1:0-17582 GCA_001647135.1 Pontederia paniculata
TTTTACTTAAGCATGATTTATTATTCTATTTCAGTTTATTCCTATTTGAGCCTTACATACTGGGCTTTAGCTCACGAGAGGTTCGCCTCTCCTGCATCTGGCCCCTGCAGGAAATTAGGTACTCACATATGATGATGGTGGCGTGCACTGGCGATGCTCATGACAGGCTACAGTTGCACATGGTGCCTTCTGGTCTTAGTTTTATGATGTCTTAGGTTCCCATTGAGTTGTACCTTCAAACTCATTTATCTGGAGTCTTATCATTATTATTATGTCATGTCAGTTTGCTCAGACTTTTATGTTGGACCAGTTTAGCATTTTTATCTCAATAAAATAGACTTATTTTATTATGTTTAGTCTTCTGCTGATGTGGCTTGGTTCTTGACTGAAAAGTCAATAGTCAAGTCAATTTTATATGATGTGTAATGTCGCCCAAAAAGTTTTAAATTTGGGGGCGTTACATCAAGGCTCAAGAAATTTTTTAGGGAACTAACTTTAGAAAAGACGGGACCCAAAAGTGAGTTCCAAATAACATCAAATGCAGAAGTCCTCTTAAGTCCCATGGGGCGATCGGAGCTTGTCCAAAGAAGCCTTCATTATTGGGGACTAGACGTCTTAGAGATTTGAACTTACCGATACAACTTGAAATACTTGTATTTAGTGACACATTTAATAAATTGATATCAAGAATAGTGATCACCACCAGGTTGTCGTACCATAGATAATACCAATCAAATTGTATAGTGGAGTATTGGCATTAATTCGACTGCTTGGAAGCAAATCATGCTTCCCTTTAGCAATTGAATCTCTAAAGATAACAAGTATTTTAACCTTGCAAAGATAATTTGCATTTAGCAATGTCATGCATAAACACATGATTAGTGAAGTGGCTCTCTAACTCCTCCGATACAATATCTTGTGCATCAAAGTGTTGATCTTTTTATCGATCACTTCTTAGTTTTCTAGGCTTGACAAGGTTAAATTTAAAAATTTACTTGCTTAGGACTCTATCTATCGATTAATTTAAAATTCAGTAGATTTCCAAAATTATAATTCACATAGGAAGAAAAATGTATCTATTTGTATGAACAACCCTGCTATTTTATTCGCCAAAAAATAAACTTTGGTGTTGGAGCTAAAATCTCGACATTACTTAAAAGAAATTAAAAATTACAGTTAAAATAAAACAAAATAACATAAGAAAAAATTAATATTTTGAGCATGATCTATATTACATAAAAGAATTTAAAATTACAAGGAAAAACAAACAAAAAATGTAAACTCGGTATCACTAGAAAGAATTTAAATTCCAAAGGAAAGAAACAAACATAAAACAGTTGACGAGTGAAGAGGAGAAAAATGAGAATGATCTCCATTTTCAATTCATTGATTTGTCTTCCTCTCTCTACTATTAAACTACCTATTCTTGATGTTCTAAAAGATAAATTATCGAGCAACAATAATTATATAAGTCTATTATAGAAAAGCAAGATCTCTAATCTTATCAATGAATCTAGTCCCTTCCATCAATTAGACATATTTGATGTTAATAGAGGAAGAGCAACACAAATGAGAATGTTGTCAATTTCTAGTTCAGCAATTAATTTTTCTGGTGCAAAAGATCGGGATCAAATTCTAAGTCGAAGAGATTATAGTATGGAAAAAATGGGGGTGTAAACCCATCCAATGTAAACCCATTCATTTTGGGAAAAAATAATTTTTTGGCAAGAAAATTTTATTTTTTTTCCCAAAATGTATGGGTTTACACCCCCCCCCCCCCCCCCCCCATTTTTTCCTTATAGTATTATTTATAATTACTACAAGAAGCCCGAGCACATGAAACAATAATATTATCAAATTATTGGTTTCCCCCAATTTTAAATTTTCCAAAAATAAACATAGCAAATATAGCCATGAAATAAAATACTCAAGTTCAATAGACAATCAGATTACCGATAAAGGGAAGCAATTAGTTTTATTGACGAATAATTTCAATAAAATTTGAAATTACTTAAGAAATCAAATACTTTTAGTTAATAGGTTGCTTTTAAATAAGGATGAAGCTTCATAGATGAATTTATTTAAAATGATATATACAAATAGCTAACAATATTGATCAATTAATAAAAGACGAAAGCAAATATGTATGATTCAATGTTCTTTTGTATATAGATCAAGATGTGTGCACAATGCACATTATTAATGCACAATGTGTCTCTTCAAGTTGAAACTCATAGTCGGCAATAGTTTGTGGGCGACAACTTGTATATTACTTAGCGGACAAAATAATATGCACAAATAGTTAAAACAATATTCACAAATAATAATGAATGCAAACACATATAATGCAAGATTGTTTTCTATACTTATTGAGATTTGTACATAATGCATATCAATGGTGCATATTGTGTCTTTCAAGTTATAATTCAAAGTCGGCAACACTGCTCACTTTATGAGTAATAATTTGAGGAATACTTAATAAACAAAATGATATGTACAAGTAGTTAAAATCATATATATGAAATTATGTCATAAACGTATGAGACATAAATAAATTTGTGGGACAGAAACGTATGTATATTGCATTTGAGGATAAATAAAATGCAATGAAAAATTGCAATTACGTATTTTACAATTGTTAAATCAAATTGTTGCTATGTAGTTACTTTCATCTTTTTTGGAATTCATCTTTTTAGATATCATTTGTTCCACTCAATCATTACTTATATTTTAAATGGGTCAAAATTTCTACTTATTTTGATAAGCCCTCAAGTGAGTAGAGAAACAATAAATAAATTGTATGACAAGTCTAAATAATTTAGAAGTTTGCAAATTCCTAACTCTTAATAATATGTCCGCTTAATCCAGCCATGTGAGTAGACAATAACATCAAATTTGTGAGATTTCTTATTCTCAATGGAAGTACTCTATTAAAATTATTCTCAAATATATCAAGGAGAGACAAACTTGTGAGATCGAACGTCTCCTTTGAAATTACAATGAATAATTTGCAACGAGTAAATGAAAAAAAAACTTTTATTTGTTTGAGATTGTTTATTTCCATAGGGAGATTGCCTGTGAATTCATTAGGTCCTAGCAAAATTGATCTCAAACTTGTAAACTTGCTCATGCCACAAAAACATCCAATCAAGTTGTTGTTAGAAAGGTGAGGCCCAAGAGATTTTTTAGAGAATTACCTTTAGGAAAGATGAGATCAGAAAATGAGTTCTAATTAATATCCAAATGCAGAAGTCCTCTTAAGTCCCATAGTGTGTCTGGAACTTGTCCAAAAAAATCAACATTCTTTAGTTCTAGTTGTCACAAAGATTTGAATTCACCGATACAACTTGAAAATACTTGTATTCAGTGGAACATTTAATAAATTGATATCATGAATAATTTGATCACCACCGTCGTCGTACTACAAATAATATGAGTCCAATTGCATGGTGGAGTATTGACATCAACCCAGCTGTTTGGAAGCAAATCCCTTCCGCAATTGAACTCTAAAGAAAATAATTCTTTTAACCTCGCGAAGATAATCAGCATTCAACATTGTCATCTATAAACACAAGGCTAACAAATTGTCTCCCTAACTTCTTTGAGACAACAACTTGTACATCAAAGTGTCAATCTTTTTGTCGACAAGTTCTTAGTTTTCTCGATCTGACAAGGTTCAATTTAAAAAATTCACTTGCTCAGGACTCTATCTGTCGATTAATTTAAAATTCATTAGATTCCTGAAATCATAGTTTATATAGAAACAATGCATATCAATGATGCATACTGTGTCTTTCAAGTTATAATTCATAAAGTGAGCAACACTACCCACTTTATGACTAATAATTTGTGGAATACTTAATAAACAAAATGATATGTACAAATAGTTAAAATCATATGTGTGGAATTATGTCATGAACATGTGAGACATAAATAAATTTGTGGGATAAAAATGTATATATATTGCATTTGGGAATAAGTAAAAAAAATGAAAAATTGCATTACATATTTTATAGTTGTTAAATCAAATTGTTACTATGTACATACTTTCATCTTTTTTATCATTCATCTTTTTAGATATCATTTGTTATGCTTTTGATAAGTCCTCAAATAATGTCAGTAGAGAACTAGTAAATTGTATAAAAATTTGAAATAATTTAGAAGTTTGCAATTCCATAACACGTTATATGTCTGTTTAATCCATCCATATGAGTAGACAAGAACATCAAATTTGTGAGGTTTATTATTCCCGATGGCAATCATCCATCAAAATTATTTTCAAATATATGAAGAAGAGACAAACTTGTGAGATCTGACGTCTCCTTTGGAATTACCATCAAGAATTTGCAACGAGTAAATGAAAAAAAACTAGCATAGTGTGTCTGAAACTTGTCTAAAGAAACTAACATTCTTTAGGTCTAGACGTCTTAAAAACTTGAATTCACCGATACAACTTGAAAATACTTGTATTCAGTGGAACGTTTAATAAATTGATATCAAGAATAATTTGATCACCACCAGCCGTCATACTAGTCCAATTGCATGATGGAGTATTGGCATCAACCTAGTTGTTTGGAAACAAATCCCTTCCGCAATTGAAACTCAAAAGAAAACAAGTCTTTTAACCTCGCCAACATAATCTGCATTCAACATTGTCATGCATAAAGAACAAATTGTCTCTATCACTTTTTCGAGACAATAACTTGTGCATCAAAGTGTCGATTTTTTTTTGTCGACCAATTTTTAGTTTTCTCGGTCCGACAAGGTTAAATTTAAAAAATTCACTTGCTAAGTACTATATCTGTAGATTAATTTAAAATTCATTAGATTCCCGAAATCATAATGTATATAGAAATAATGCATATCAATGGTGCATATTGTATTTTTCAAGTTATAATTTACAAAGTGGGCAACACGGCCCACTTTATAGGTAATAATTCATGGAATACTTAATAAATAAAATGATATGTACAAGTAATTAAAATCATATGTATGGAATTATGTTATGAATGTGTGAGACATAAATAGATTAGTGGGACATAAACATAAATATATTGCATTTGGAGATAAGTAAAAGGAAATAAAAAATCGCATTACGTATTTTATAGTTGTTAAATCAAAGTTGTTACTATGTAATATTTTCATCTTTTCTATCATTCATCTTTTTAGATATCATTTTTTCTTCTTAATCACTACTTATATTCTAAATTGGTCAAACTTTCTAGTGCTTTTGATAAACCCTCAAGTGATGTCAGTAGAGAACCAGTAAACGAATTGTATGACAAGTCCAAATAATTTAGAAGTTTGCAGTTCGATAACTCTTATGCTACATGTCCACTTAATCCAGCCAAGTGAGTAGACAAGAAAATCAAATTTGTGAGGTTTTTTATTCCGATGGTAGTTTTCTATCAAAATTATTCTCGAATATATCAAGAATAGACAAATTTGTGAGATCTTAAATCTTCTTTGAACTTATAATGAATAATTTGCAATGAGTAAATGAAAAAAATATTTGTTTGAGATTGTTTATTTCTATGAGGAGATTGTTTGTGAATTCATTAGGTCCTAACAAAATTGATCTCAAACTTGTAAACTTGCTCACGCCACTAAGAGATCTAATCAAGTTGTTGTTAGAAAGGTGAGGCTCAAGAGTTTTTGTAGGAAATTAACTTTCGAAAAGACAGAAAGTGAGTTCTAGCTAACATTCAAATGCAAAAGTCCTCTTAAGTCACATAGTGTGTCTCGAACTTGTCCAAAGCAACCAATATTCTTTAGGTCTAGACGTCTCAGAGATTTGAATTCATTGATACAATTTGAAAATACTTGTATTCAGTGGAACATTTAGTAAATTGATGTCAAAATAATTTGATCACCACGAGCCGTCGTTCTACAAGTAATATGAGTTCAATTGCATGGTGAAATATTATCATCAACCTAGTTGTTTGTAAGCAAATACCTTCCGCAATTGAAACTCAAAAGAAAACAAGTCTTCTAACCTCTCGAAGATAAATTGCCTTCAATATTGTCATGCATAAACACAAGACTAACAAATTGTCTTCATGTCTCCTTCGAGACAACAACTTGTGCATTAAAGTGTCGATCTTTTTATCGACCAGTTCTTAGTTTTCTCGGTCCGACAAGGTTAAACTTCAAAAATTTACTTGCTCATGACTATATTTGTAGATTAATTCAAAATTCATTAGATTCCAAAAATCATATTTCATATTAAAAATAATGCATATCAATGATGTCTATTGTATCTTTCAAATTATAATTCACAAAGTGGGCAACACTGCCCACTTTATGAGTAATAATTCATGAAATACTTAATAAATAAAATGATATGTGCAAGTAATTAAAATCATATGTATGGAATTATGTTATGAACGTATGAGAAATAAATAGATTTGTGGGACATAAGCGTATATATATTACATTTAAGGATAAGTAAAAGGAAATGGAAAATTGCATTACGTATTTTATAATTGTTAAATCAAGTTGTTACTATGTAGATACTTTCATCTTTTTAAATATCATTTTTTCTGCTTAATGACTATTTATATTTTAAATTGGTCAAACTTTCTAGTGTTTTTGATAAGCCCTCAAGTAATGCCAGTAGTGAACCAGTAAACGAACTATATGACAAGTTCAAATAATTTAGAAGTTTGCAATTCCATAACTTTTATGCTACATGTCCGCTTAATTCAGCCAAGTGAGTAGACAAGAAAATCAAATTTATGAGGTTTCTTATTTCCGATGATAGTTTTCCATCAAAATTATTCTCAAATATATCAAGAAGAGACAAATTGTGAGATCATACATCTTCTTTGGAATTATAATGGATATTTTGCAATGAGTAAATAAAAAAAATTGTTTGAGATTGTTTATTTACATGGGGAGATTGCCTGTGAATTCATTAGGTCCTAACAAAATTGATCTCAAACTTGTAAACTTGCTCATGTCACTAAGAGATCTAATCAAGTTGTTGTTAGAAAGGTAAGACTCAAGAGATTTTTTAGTAAATTAACTTTAGGAAAGACAGGAACAGAAAGTGAGTTCTAGCTAACATCCAAATGCAAAATTCCTCTTAAGTCGCATAGTGTGTCTCGAACTTGTCTAAAGCAACCAATATTCTTTAGGTCTAAACGTCTCAGAGATTTGATTTCACTGATTCAACTTGAAAATACTTGTATTCAGTGGAAAATTTAATAAATTGATATAAAAAATAATTTGATCATCACTGGTCGTCGTTCTACAAGTAATATAAGTCCAATTGCATAGTGGAGTATTATAATCAACCTAAATGTTTGTAAGCAAATACCTTCCGCAATTGAAACTCAAAATAAAATAAGTCTTTTAACCTTGCAAAGATAATTTGCATTCAACATTGTCATGCATAAACATAAGACTAACAAATTGTCTCCTTGACTCCTTCGAGACAACAACTTGTGCATCAATGTGTTGATCTTTTTCTCGACCAGTTCTTAGTTTTCTCGGTTCGATAAGGTTGAATTTCAAAAATCTACTTTACCATGGCTATATCTGTAGATTAATTTAAAATATATTAGATTCCCGAAATCATATTTCATATAGAAATAATGCATACCAATGGTGCATATTGTGTCTTTCAAGTTATAATTCACAAAGTGGGCAACACTGCCCACTTTATGGGTAATAATTTGTGAAATACTTAATAAACGAAATGATATGTACAAGTTGTCAAAATCATATGTGTGGAATTATGTCATAAACGTGTGAGATATATATAGATTTGTGGGACATAAATGTATATATATTGCATTTGGGGATAAATAAAAGGAAATAGAAAATTGCATTACGTATTGTATAGTTGTTAATCAAGTTATTATTATGTAGATACTTTTATCCTTTTTATCATTCATCTTTTTAGATATCATTTGTTATGCTCAATGACTATTTATATTTTAAATTGGTCAAATTTTCTAGTGCTTTTGATAAGCCCTCAAGTGATATCAATAGAAAACCAGTAAACGAATTGTATGACAAGTTCAAATAATTTAGAAATTTGCAATTCCATAACTCGTATGCTACATGTCCGCTTAATCTAGCCAAGTGAGTAGACAAGAAAATCAATTTTTTTGAGATTTCTTATTTTCGATGGTAGTTTTCCATCAAAATTATTGTCAAATATATCAAGAAGAGACAAATTGTGAGATCTTACATCTTTTTTGGAATTATAATGGATAATTTGCAATGAGTAAATAAAAAAATATTTGTTTGAGATTGTTTATTTTCATGGAGAGATGTCTATGAATTCATTAGGTCCTAACAAAATTGATCTCAAACTTGTAAATTTGCTCATACCACTAAGAGATCTAATTAATTTGTTGTTAGAAAGGTGAGGCTCAAGAGATTTTTTAGGAAATTAACTTTAGGAAATAAAGGAACAGAAAGTGAGTTCTAACTAACATCCAAATGCAAAAGTCCTCTTAAGTCACATAGTGTATCTTGAATTTGTCCAAAGCAATCAATATTCTTTAGGTCTAAACGTCTTAGAGATTTGATTTCACTGATACAACTTGAAAATACTTGTATTCAGTGAAATATTTAATAAATTGATATAAAAAAATAATTTGATCACCATTGGTTTTCGTTCTACAAGTAATATGAGTCCAATTGCATGGTGGAGTATTGTAATCAACCTAGCTGTTTGGAAGTAAATACCTTCCGCAATTGAAACTCAAAAGAAAATAAGTTTTTTAACCTCGCGAAGATAATTTGCATTCAACATAAACATAAGACTAACAAATTGTCTCCCTAACTCTTTCGATACAACAACATGTGCATCAATGTGTCGATCTTTTTTTCGACCAGTTCTCAATTTTCTCGGCTCGATAGGGTTAAATTTCAAAAATTTACTTGCTCATGGCTATATTTGTATATTAAATTAAAATTTATTAGATTCCCGAGATCATAATTCATATACAAATAATGCATATCAATGGTGCATATTGTGTCTTTCAAGTTATAATTTACAAAGTGGGTAGCACTGCCCACTTTATGGGTAATAATTTGTGGAATACTTAGTAAACGAAATGATATGTACAAGTTGTTAAAATCATATGTATGGAATTATGTCATGAACGTGTGAGATATAAATAGATTTGTGGGACATAAACGTATATATATTGCATTCGGGGATAAGCAAAAGGATATGAAAAATTGTATTAAGTATTTTATAGTTGTTAATCAAGTTGTTACTATGTAGATACTTTCATCTTTTTTATCATTCATTTTTTAAAATATCATTTGTTCTGCTCAATGACTACTTATATTTTAAATTGGTCAAATTTTCTAGTGCTTTCGATAAGCCCTCAAGTGATGTCAGTAGAGAACCAATAAACGAATTGTATGACAAATCCAAATAATTTAGAAGTTTGCAATTCCATAACTCTTATGTTACATGTCCACTTAATCCAACCAAGTGAGTAGACAAGAATATCAAATTTGTGAGGTTTCTTATTCCCGATGGTAGTTCTCCATCAAAATTATTATAAAATATATCAAGAAGAGACAAATTGTGAGATCTTACATCCTTTTTGGAATTATAATGTATAATTTGCAATGAGTAAATAAAAGAATATTTGTTTGAGATTATTTATTTTCATGGGGAGATGGCCTGTGAATTCATTAGGTCCTAGTAAGATTGATCTTAAACTTGTAAACTTGCTCATGACAATAGTGATCCAATCAAGTTGTTGTTAGAAAGGTGAAGCTTAAGAGATTTCTTAGGGAATTAACTTTAGAAAAGACTGGAACAGAAAGTGAGTTCTAGCTAACATCTAAATGCAGAAGTCCTCTTATGTCACATAGTGTGTCTCGAACTTGTCCAAAGCAACCAATATTCTTTAACTCTAGACGTCTCAGAGATTTGAATTCACTGATACAACTTGAAAATATCTGTATTCATTGGAACATTTAATAAATTGATATAAAAAATAATTTGATCACCAATGGTCGTCGTTCTACAAGTAATATGAGTCCAATTGCATGGTGGAGTATTGTCATCAACCTAACTGTTTGGAAGCAAATATCTTCGGCAATTGAAACTCAAAAGAAAACAAGTCTTTTAACCTCGTGAAGATAATTTGCATTCAACATTATCATGCAGAAACACAAGACTAACAATCCTTCGAGACAATAACTTATGCATTAATGTGTCGATCTTTTTTTTGACCAGTTTTCAGCTTTCTCGATTCGATAAGGTTAAATTTCAAAAATTTACTTACTCATGACTATATTTGTAGATTAATTTAAAATTCATTAGATTCTCAAAATCATATTTCACATAGAAGTAATGCATATCAATGGTGCATATTGTGTCTTTCAAGTTATAATTCACAAAGGCCCTGTTTGGTACAAGAACAAGGTGAGAATAATCACCTTGTTCTTGCTTTTTTACCCAAGCAGCCCCAGAATAAATTTTTTTTGCCAGATTTCAAAACCACATCGATTTCCGTGAAACCACTCTTTTTTGTTACCAAATGAAGAACAAATTGTTCTTGCCATTGGCAAGAACAATTTGTTTGTTCCTTTTTTTTTCTTTAAACCTATTTTATTAAATTATTTTATCTTAATAAATATATAATTATTTATAAATTAATATTTTTTACATTAATTATTTTTTTCACAAAGTATAACATTAATAATAAAAATATAATATTATAAATATTTTGATATTAATAATTTACATATTAATTAATTATTATATTATCTCAAGTAATAATATATATTATTGAAAATAGAATCGTGCGATATGTTAATTAGCTAGTCATTATAATATTACTTATTTAATATAATAATTATTTAGCAGCTAATATTTTATTAATAATAAAATAAAGAATGTAAACATATTAATTTCCATTAATATTGTTTATCATTATTGAACACTTAATTTTTTTAATTAATAATGTCAATAAATAACTAATTATATTTAAAATATTAGTAATATAATATTATAATTTATATAATATTAATTATTTAGTAGTTAATTTATAATATTTTAATAGTTATTTTTTTATTAAAAATAAAATGAAGACTAATTATATATTATTCTAAACATGTTTATTTGTATAGTTAAAATTAGCACTAATAGTTATTTATAATTATTTAACTCGATAATTAAAAATATTAATAATTAAAATTAGTAATATTAATAAATATTTAATCATGTTTAATAATATATATATATATATATATATATATAGTAAGGTTTATATTTAATAATATCATTGGATTAGTAACTAATCAACCAAACACACCTCAAGAATATCTTATTAGAATATTTTACTTCTATTCTTCTTACAAGAATAAAAAAGGAATATTCCTACTAATTCTCATTTTCCTTATTCTCGTACCAAACAGGGTCAAAGTGGGCAACACTGCCCACTTTATGGGTAATAATTTGTGGAATACTTAATAAACAAAATGATATGTAGAAGTTGTTAAAATCATATGTATGGAATTATGTCATGAACGTGTGAGACATAAATAGATTTGTGTGACATAAACGTATATATATTGCATTTGGGGATAAGTAAAAGGAAATGAAAAATCGCATTACGTATTTTATAGTTGTTAAATCAAGTTGTTATTATGCAGATATTTTTATCTTTTTAGATATCATTTGTTCTAGTCAATGACTACTTATATTTTAAATGGGTCAAACTTTCTAGTGATTTTTATAAGCCCTCAAGTGATGCCAGTAGAAAATCAGTAAACGAATTGTATGATAAGTCTAAATAATTTAGAAGTTTACAATTCCATAACTCTTATGTAATATGCTCGCTTAATTCAGCCATGTGAGTAGACAAGAACATCAAATTTGTGAGTTTCTTATTCCCGATGGCAGTCCTCCTTCAAAATTATTCTCAAATATATCAAAAAGAGACAAACTTTTGAGATTTGACGTCTCCTTTGGAATTAAAATGGATAATTTACAATGAGTAAATGAAAAACAAAGTTTTATTTGTGTGAGATTGTTTATTTCCATGGGGAGGTTGCCTGTGAATTCATTAGATTCTAACAAAATTGATCTCAAAATTGTAAACTTGCTCACGCCACTAAAAGATCCAATCAAGTTGTTGTTAAAAAGTGAGGCTCAAGAGATTTTTTAGGGAATTAACTTTAGGAAAGACTGACCAGAAAGTGAGTTCTAGCTAACATCTATATGCAAAAATCAACATTCTTTGGGTAGATATGTCTCAGAGATTTGAATTCATTGATACAACTTGAAAATACTTGTATTCAGTGGAACATTTAATAAATTGATATCAATAATAATTTGATCACCGATCATCGTACTACAATAATATGAGTTCAATTGCATGTTGGAGTATTGGCATCAACCCAATTGTTTGGAAGAAAATTCCTTCCGCAATTGAAACTCAAAAGAAAATATGTCTTTTAAGCTCGCCTAGATAATCTGCATTCAACATTGTCATGCATAAATATAAGACTAACAAATTATCTCCCTGACTCCTTCGAGACAACAATTTGTGCATCAAAGTATTGATCTTTTTGTCGACCAGTTCTCGGTTTTCTCGATTTGAAAAGTTATATTTTAAAAATTTACTTGCTTAGGACTATATCTGTAGATTAATTTAAAATTCATTAGATTTCTGAAATTATAATTCATATAGAAATAAAATTGTATCCATTTGTATGAATAATCATGTTTTCTTATTCAACAAAAGAAAATTTTGTAGTGTTGTAGGTAAAATCTGAGCATTACTTAAAAAGAATTAAAAAATTCAGTTAAAATAAAAGAAAATGACATAAGAAAAACTATTTCGAGTATGCTTTGTATTACTTAAAAGAATTTAAAATTACAGGAAATTACAAGGAAAAATTAACATAAAATTATAAGCTCGGTATCACTCAAAAGAATTTGAAATTGCAGGGGAAAGTAACAAATAAAATAGGTGATGAGTGAAGATGAGAAAAATGAGAATGTCGTTATTTCCCTTTTATTGATTTGTCCACCTCTCTATACTGCTAAACTACCTATTCTTGAAGTGAACACCAAAAATTGTATAAGTTTTATATTAGGTTGAAAATGATAGTTATAGCCAAGCAAGACCCCGACTCTTACTAATGAATCTGGTTTGTTCCATCAATCAAGCATATTCGATATTAATAGAGGAACAACAACACAAATGTGATTGTTGCCAATTTTTAATTCAGCAGAGCAGTCAATTGATGCACAATGCTTCCTTCAAGTTAAAACTCATAGTCGACAATAATTTGTGGGCAGAACTAGAATATTATTTAATGGACAAAATAATATGCACAAGTAGTTAAACAAATATTCACTAATAATAATGAATGCAAACATATATAATGCAAAATTATTGTGTATACTTATTGAGATTTGTACATAATGCATATCATCGTTGATATATATATATATATATATATATATATATATATATATATATTTATATATATCGATGATATACTTATATATAATTCACAAAATTATTGTTATATCAATTTTTTATTAATATTATACAAAAAATAATTTAATTATTTATTTGATAATAATAATAATACTAATAATAATAAGGATTAGAACTTTAAAAAATATTTCACCTTCCAATTTATCTTAGTACATATATTATAGAGGAAAATAAGCTCAAAGTTTAAAATAGATAATTGTAACAAAAATTCAAAATATTATTTTTAATTAAATTTGTTAACTCACTCGCCTCTACCGCTGAATTATGCCTTCTAGAGTATTATCTTTCGTGCAAAAAAAGATTATATCTTGTATACTCTTAAGTGATGCAGATAGACAACCGATAAAGAAATTGTATGATAGGTTTAGATAATTTAGAAGTTTGCAATTTTCCAACTCTTTCATTATATGCACACTTAATACAGTCATGTGACCCAACAAGAATATCAAATTTGTGAGGTTTCCTATTCCCGTGGAAGTCCTCGATCAAAATTACTTTCAAATATATCGCAAACTTATAAGACTCGAGATCTCCTTTGGAATTAAAATGGAAAATTTAAAATAAGTAATTGAAAAAAAATAGTTATTTAGGATTGTTTATTTTCATGGGGAGATTGAATGTGAATTCATAAAGTCCTAGCAAAATTGATCTCAAACTTGTAAATTTGCCTACGTCACTAGGAGATCCGATGACGCTGTTGTTAGAAAAGTCGATGATCAAGAGATTTTTTTTTAGGAAACTAACTTTAGGAAAGACATGACCAAAAATAGTTTCAATTAACATTCAAATCTAGAAATCCTCTTAAGTCCCAAAGGCATCTGAAACCTTTCAAAGAAGTCATCATTCTTGAAGACTAAATGTTACAGAGATTTGAACTAACCGATACAACTTGAAATATTTGCATTCAGTGGCACATTTAATAAATTGATATCAAGAACAGTTTGATAACCACCCACCATCGTACCACAAGTGATACTAATTTGATTGATTAGTGGAATATCGGCATGAAGACAATTGTTTGGAAGAAAATTATGTCTCCGATTTAATCTTAAAAGAAAATAAGACTTTTAATTCTGCCATTATAATTTGCATTCAACAATGTCATGCATAAGCACATGAGTTAACAAAGTGACTCTCTTACTCCTTCGAGACAATATCATGTGCATTAAAATGACGATTTTTTTGTCAATCAGTTCAAAGTTTCTCACCTTGCATGACAAGGTTAAATTTCATAAATTCACTTGCTCAAAACTCTATTTGTAGATTAATTTAAAATTCATTAGATTCTCAAAATCATATTTCATATAGGAATTAAGAATGATGGCTTCTTCTGGTGATACAACGCCACAAGATTAATTTAAAACAAATTTGTGGTGTTGTAGCTAAAATCTTAGTATTAATTGATTCACAATGTTTCTCTTCAAGTTGAAACTCATAGTCGACAATAGTTTGTGGGCAGTAACTTGCATATTACTTAGTGGACAAAATAATATGCACAAGTAGTTAAAGCAATATTCGTTAATAATAAAGAATGCAAACACATATAATGAAAGATTTTTTTGTATACTTATTGAGATTTATACATAATGCATATCAATGGTGCATATTGTGTCTTTCAAGTTATAATTCACAAAAGTGAGCAACACTGCCCACTTTATGGCTAATAATTTGTGGAATACTTACTAAACAAATGATATGTATAAGTAGTTAAAATCATATGTACGTATGGAATTGTGTCATGAACGTGTGAGACATAAATATATTTGTAGAACAAAAACGTATGTATATTGCATTTGAGGATAAATAAAAGAAAATAAAAAATTGCATTACGTATTTTATAGTTGTTAAATCAAGTTGTTGCTATGTATATACTTTCATCTTTTAGATATCATTTGTTCAATTCAATGATTACTTATATTTTAAACGGGTCAAACTTTTTAGTATTTCTGATAAGCCCTCAAGTGATGCCAGTAGAGAACCAGTAAATAAATCGTATGATAAGTCCAAATAATTTAGAAGTTTGCAATTCCATAACTCTTACATTATATGTCCGCTTAATCTAGCCATGTGAATAGATAAGAACATCAAATTTGTGAGATTTTTTTTTTCGGATGGCATTTTTCCATCAAAATTATTCTCAAATATATCAAGAAGAGACAAACTTGTGAGATCTGACGTCTCCTTTGAAATTATAATGAATAATTTGCAACGAGTAAACGAAAAAAAACTTTTACTTGTTTGAGATTGTTTATTTCCATGGGGAGATTGCCTGTGAATTCATTAGGCCCTAATAAAATTGATCTCAAACTTGTTAACTTGCTCACGCCACTAAGAGATCCAATCAAGTTGTTGTTAAAAAGGTGAGGCTCAAGAGATTTTTTTAGGGAGCTAACTTTAGGAAAGAAGAGACAAGAAAGTGAGTTCTAGCTTACATCCAAATGCAAAAGTCATGTTAAGTCTCATAGTGTGTCCGAAACTTGTCCAAAGAAACCAACATTCTTTAAGTCTAGACGTCTCAGATATTTAAAATTACCGGTACAACTTGGAAAATACTTATATTTTGTGGAACATTTAATAAATTGATATCATGAATAATTTGATCACCATCGATTGTCATACTACAAGTAATATCAGTCCAATTGCATGGTGAAGTATTGACTTCAACCCAGTTGTTTGGAAGCAAATCTCTTCCGCAATTGAAACTCAAAAGAAAATAAGTTTTTTAACCTCGCCAAAATAATCTGCATTCAACATTGTCATGCATAAACACAAGACTAACAAATTGTCCCCCTGACCCTTCAAGACAACAACTTGTGCATCAAAGTGTCGACCTTTTTGTCGATCAGTTCTCAGTTTTCTTGGTTTGACAAGGTTAAATTTAAAAAATTCACTTACTTAGAACTATATCTATAGATTAATTTAAAATTCATTAGATTCCCAAAATCATAGTTCATAGAGAAAGAAAAATGAAAAGAATTTTATAGTTGACGAGTAAAGATGAAAATATGAGAATAATATCCATTTTTAGTTCATTGATTCGGCCTCCTCTCTTTACTGCTAAACTATTTATTCTTGATGTGCTTAAAGATCATTTCACAACAGAAATTTTATAAGTTTCTGATGGGGTTGAATAACAATTATAGCCAAGCAAGATCCCAACTCTTACTAATGAATCTGGTATGTTCCATCAAGTATATTCAACGTTAACACAAATGAGGGTGTTGCTAATTTTCAATTCAATAGGATAGTTGTTGTTTTTTGTGCGAAAGATCGGAATTAAAATTCTAAGCCAAAGATATCATTATTAAGTTTAGACACAAGAAGCAATAGTGTTATCGAATTATTGGTTTTCCCCAATTTTAAATTTTCCAAAAACAAACACAATTAATGTAGCATTACCCCAATTAGAATATTCAAGTTTAGTGACAATCATATTATTGATAAAGGGAAGCGATTAGTTTTTACTGAGGAACAATGTCCACAAATTCTTAAATTACTTAAGGAACCAAATACTTGTCCTGCTAGGCCATGGTCACCATGGCACGTACAAATCTCATTAATTCTTCTCTTAGCATGTGGATACTGGACGTAGGAGCCTCCAACCATATAACTCAAAATGTGGATTGGCTAGTTGATATAAGAACTATGTGAGGGAAGAATTTTGTAACGCTTCCTAGTGGCAATGCTTCACTTATCACTCATATTGGTTCTCATTACATTGAAATCAAGATAAAATTGTTTAACGTTCTTTGGGTTTCAGACTTTAAGTTTAATCTAATTTCAGTCTCACAGCTCGATAAGTGTATGAAATGATCACTATTTTTTCTTCTGAACTCTGTAAAATTCAAGACATCTCCACTAGGAAGGAGAAGCTGATTGGTGAAAGGATAAAGGGGTTACATTACCTAGTTGATCATTCTTGTAAATATATTATACCTCTTCTTGGGTAGATACTATAAAATATTATCATTAAATAAATGTCATAACTTAATTAGATGAATAAATATTTTTTAACCAAACATATATGTTATCTTTGAAAATATATATATATATATATATATATATATATATATATATATATAT
>LTAE01003683.1:18009-37894 GCA_001647135.1 Pontederia paniculata
ATATATATATATATATATATATATATATATATATATATATATATTATCAAAATATTATTTTTTCTTCATTTTGCTCACTAATTATAGAATAATAATTTACCTCTAAGTAAATTCCTCCATAAACAAAATAAATTGGTATTTCATAAATTTATGGATAAACTATAATCACATACATATGCTTGATATTATCATCATTAATATATATAGTTTGACCACTTCAGTGAAATAATGAATTATAAATTTTGTTAAATAAATTCATGCATATAGACAAAACATAATTGTATACATGACATTTAATTACCTCATTATTATAGTTTGGTTAGTTTGATGGAACAACAAAAACTATTTAACATAAGTTCAAGCTTATTTATAAAATCATAATGCATGCATGATACAAATTATCATTTAGTTTAACCACTTTGATGGAATAACAAACTATTTTAATAAAGATTCATGCATGTAGATAATTTAATTATATACATAATATACATCATAATTTTAATTTGACCACTTTAGTGGAGCAACAAATTATTTAATTTTAGTATAAATCCATGCACATAATTAGATGACATTAATTAATACATTACATCATAATTATATTTTGATCGGAATAATAAATGAAATATTTTTTTATTAAAATTATGTATGTGAATAATATGATATAAAGTTTATTCTACTACTTTTTAAAATAAACTCATGCATATAGATAAACATAATCATATGCATGAATTTTAATTACATCATCATTATATTAACATGATCTTGACTCAAACTATAAATAACTTCTTCTTTTGATGCTCCCGTGAAATCATCACATAAAATAATGCATCGACAGAAAAACGTATATGCATATGCTTTCATGACTCCACACAAATGACATAAAATCAACATAGTAGAGACGTACATGCATTAACTTTATTCTAAAAATAGAATACAACGTCTAACGGTAGCATTAACAATCACATATATTATCTTCTTGACATTGGATCCAATCCAATATAAAAACCTATGTTAACGTTTTAACCAGTGACAAATGCCTGTTGCGCCTTTCATACGTTGGTATCATGATATCAAATATCATAATGTGCAAAATATCCATGTCGGTCTTGATGATCTAATGTATGGCCATCCAAACAGAAGTAGAACACGACACTTTGATCGGATGCCAAATCATAATTATAATTAATTCATTTAAGTCCGAACCGAGTTTGGATAGTTAAGGAATTAATACTGAAATATTATTTATCATGGATTCTAAAAGTATAACTATAAAATAACATTGATCTTTAATATTTAAAATAAGATAATAAGAATTGCATAATCTATTTGTTCAAAGCAGTGATTCTGATGCCACATAAATTTTATTAAAGATCTAGAACTTTGAATACTAGAACTTAATTTATATCACAAATATAATGTCAGGATCTTGAACAAATTAAGTCTCGCAAAATAAAATACTTAATGTGAAAGATAAAATTATTGAAATTCTAAATTAATTTCTCTCTCCTAGTCTTATCATGTTGTAATAAAAATTAAAAATTTTGGATGAATTTATTTTGTAACATAATAGGCAAATAGAGGATCAATTTGTAATTATTTAATTTTAATATGGTGCCTCCATCAAATATTTGGATGAACATTTAATATTAAGTTAGAACTTAACTAAAAAATTTTAATTCAATTTAAATAAGGTTAGAATTTCACTCTTCTTAAAATATCTCCTAATAATTATTCATATTAATATTCTAACATGATAAATTTATTTTCAATGAACCATTTCTATGTTCGCCTTTTTTATGTCTTGTCAAGAAATTATCTTCATTTTCTACTTCATTAGATTCCTTGTCTTTCGGCCAAGCAAGCAAATTCGAGCAAGTAATGTTTTTTCCTACAATCTTTCTTCAATCTTGAATATATCAAGATTATAAAAATAATTGTAAGCAACGTTCCTACGTTGCACAAGTTTGAGGGCCTTGTCATCTTTTTTCTCTCCGGATATTGATAATTTACATAGTATATTGGAAATTCTATTAGAAAGTGAAAAATCTCATAATGAGAATAGAATATCAAATATTTTTCTTATTCTGTTATGAAAAAAAAATGGTTGCACCGAGCCAACAATTACACCTGCTTATCTATTATTAGCAAGTTATAATATATGAGTAAACGAGCAGTCATTGCATTTCGTCTCTCTCTCTCTCTCTCTCTCTCTCTCTCTCTCTCTCTCTCTCTCTCTCTCACACACACACACACACACACACACTATTATTTCCCTTAAGACATTATCGATTATTTTTTCCCATGATTGCTTCTCTTACTACTGTCCTATTTTTAAGGCCCCTTTTATGCTATTCAAATAAATTAATTTTCAATATTAATATATTAATTTTATTTTAAAACTAATTGATCCTTCAACTATACAATATTTTCATAATTGATCTCTTTTATATATTATAATTTGTACTTCTTTAATGTGACAATCACAGCATTTATTTTCATCAATTATTATTAATGTGATAGGCAGACACACAAACAAACTGTTGAAAAATAAAATAAATAAAAACGAAATATTAGAAACTAATACAGAAAAATACACATAAAATTAGTTATTTAAGGATAGATCTTTTACCATAGCAGAAAATTTTTATTATTTTCTGTACCAAAATTATCAAAATACATAACCATTCTAAAATCATGTATATATGACAAAGCTAGAATAATTGTATATAAGAGGATAGAGAAATTATATATTTAATTTTCCAAAGAAAAACGTATGATCAATCCCATCTACTATTTCCAAAATTATTATAACTTAAGAAAATTACTAATATAAAAAATAGTGAAGTGAAAATAAAAATATGTTTTTGATAACTGTTTTTTTTTTGTTACTATTAATTTATCTATCAGTTAATTTTGTTGTCGCGTTAACAAATAAATTAGAATATATGATGTCGCTGTCACATAAAAAAATATAATTTAATTATAAAGAATATTAATTCTAAAAAAGTTACAAATTAAAATTAAGATACCAATTTTGAAAATTACGCTTCCTGTGAGAATATTCGAATTGCTGTGTTTCTCCGTTGTTTCACGCCCGCATTGCTGTGTTCTGTCTCCAATATTCGAATTTTTATTTGTAAATATAATATTACATTTCTTTTAATTGTAACTTTTGTTGATATCAAGTATCACAAGTTTATTATTTGAATAGTGTGTGCTCTTGCATACGTTCTCAATTTTCTTGAGTAAAGTTTTCAATTTTTTATATAATTTTGGCTTATTTAAATAAAATAGCTTAAATGAATTTTTGTAATTAAGTATAATCTCACGTGAGGTTGTACAATATCAAGCACCTTGTTATCAGTTAAAATAAAGTTTTAATAAAGATTAATAATTATATCGACCGTTGCCACTATTTCTTGTCTCTTTCTTTTGTCATCAATCGTTGAATTTTCTTATCAATATTTTTATATAGTTTTCTATCTTAAATCTTAATATTAGAGGGCTCATAATTTCTTCTTCTCCCCCTTTTCAAAATAATAATGCTAAATAAATACAACAAATACAATTGTGTGATTAATTTCTTTTAATTTTTAATTATGATTAGTTATCATGAATTCATTATTTTATTTCATGTTAAATCGTATGTTTATTTCTCGTTTAATAAGCTTTTACTTTTTTTCTAAATGTCATAATGTCTTAGTATGTAACTTTTTACCATTAATATAGATATTTTCAGTAATATAAAGTTACTAAGTATATAATTATTAATAGGATTTTGAAAATAGATTACCTGCAAATTGATGTTAAATATTTTATATATTAAATATTCATTATAATAATTAACTGTTCATTTGAAAATTTTCTGACTCAACCGGAAATAACCCAATATAATTGGCACATTATATCATTTAATTACAATTTATTTTTGTAATTTATTTTTTCACTTAGCCACCTAATGGTTTGTTATAGTTTAGTTTTTATTATTTATTTATATGGTTTAGTGGATTACGATGATGGTCTAATTGACCCATTCAGATGATTAAAAAGCAAGCCAAAAAGCTGTATTTACTACGACCATTACAATCTCAACGAAGTTAATGATGATTCAGCCAACGAACACAAAGGCTGAACTAAGTCTGAAATGTACATATTTTAGTTACGTATCTTAAGTACTAATTGAGTATGTAGGTAGAGCTAAGCATTTCTTAGCTGATTATGAAGATACAAAGAATTGATTTATCATGTGGTCATCTACAAAATTTGAGATGTGTACATGTGTCATCACTAAAAAATACTTTTTTATGGCAAAGTAGCTAATTTAATAGATGCGTGACATCTTTTATTTCTATTTGTGCCGATCAATCATTTTGTGATTAAATTCTTAAAAGTTCGTTTATCAAAGAAAATAAATAAGTTCATAAAAATGGTTTTTTTCGCAAGTAAATTAAATGTTTTCCATTTTAATTATTGTTTTGCTTGTACCTTGTCAATATTTGTAAGTTGTAAGTAGTTGGCTTGCGAGTTTGTCGCCAATGCCGCAGTCCGCGGACGACTCGATCCAACATTTCCACACGGAAACCCTCCGCCATCTCCACCCGGCGCCATGCATGCAGCGTGCTCCCCGCCCCGACAGACATCTCTCCAAACTTGCCTTCTATAAATTCCTCGCCTTCCTTCTCCCTTCATGCACTCGACCATTGATCAGCACTCGTTAATCCATCCAGACATCGATCTCAAAACCAACCAGCGCAAAAGCTCTGCAGCAATGGCGACCAGAGCACTCCACTCGCTCCTCCCACTTCTCCTGGCGGCCTCCCTGCTGCTACTACTGATCACGCCTCCGTCCCTGGCGTCCGACGACGCCCAGAAGCGCTGCGAGCGGCGGTGCCAAGGCATCCCGGAGAGGCAACACAGGAGGCAGTGCGAGCGCCGGTGCATAGACCACTACGGACGGGAGAAGGAAGGGGAAGTAGAGAAGGAGGCCACGGGAGGGCACAACCCTTACTACTTCGGCCAGGAGAGCTACGAGCACTGGACCAGGACGCCCCACGGCCAGTTCAAGGTGCTCCAGCGGTTCTCGGAGCGGTCGGATCTGCTGCTTGGCATCGAGGGCTACAGGGTCGCGGTGCTCGAAGCCGAGCCGGAGACCTTTATCATGCCCAGCCATATGGACGCAGAAGAGGTCTTCTACGTAATGGAAGGTATAATTAATCTTGCAGGGCTTTAGTTATGTCTGCTAGCTACATATATAGATAAATATAGTAATAACTGGGTTGTTAATTGTCGGTACAGGACATGGAACCATAATGCTAATCCATGGGGAGAGCAAGGACTCATACAACATCAAGAGGGGAGATGTGATGAGCATTCCGGCAGGGGCTATCGTTTATGCAGTGAACAAGGCCAGCAATGAGAGGCTACGCATCGCCATGCTCCTCCAGCCCATCTCCACACCTGGCCACTTCGAGGAGTTCTTCGGGGCCGCAGGCAGAAACCCTCAGTCCTTCTACACAAGCTTCAGCACCGACGTGCTGGAAGCTGCCTTCAATGTACGGCAACTACTCATTCCAGTATAGAGATTCTTCCTTCGGAACATACTATTATAAAAGGTATTCTGATCTGTACGTACGTATTATATATGTAGTTGCCAAGAGACAGATTGGAAAGAGTATTCGGGCAGCAGAGGAAGGGAGAGATCATCAAAGCAACTAAAGAGCAGATCAAAGCGATGACACAGTCCACAAGCGAAGGTGCAGGTGCGGGTCAGACGAACCAGCCGTTTAATCTGCTCCAGAAGCAGCCTTCCTACGCCAACAACTACGGGAAGCTCTACCAGGTCAATGCCGAGGATTACGAGGAGCTCCAGGACCTTGACATCGACGTATCCGTAGCCAACATCAGCCAGGTATATATACATATATTACGTACTCTTTTTTTTCGATTGGTATATGTTACGTACTCTGAAGTGCATGCATGCATGCACATATGCCACGAACATCTGATCATGCATTTGGAACGATGTTCTTGTTTCAGAGGTCGATGATGGCGCCCAACTACAACTCGAGGGCGACCAAGTTGATCTTGGTGATGGGCGGGAGTGGGTACTTCGAGATGGTCTGCCCGCACATCTCCCGCAAGTCGCAGAGGACGAGCAAGCGCGGCTACCACATGGTGCGGTCGCAAGTGTCCCGCGGCTCGCTGTTCGTCGTCCCGGCCGGGCACCCCGTGGTCGCCGTGGCCTCGTCGGACGAGAACCTTGAAGTGCTGGTCTTCGGCGTCAGGGTCGAGGGGAACATGAAGCACTTTCTTGCAGGTTACATATATCTGAACTTTTTTCGCCCCCTCTCATCTTTTCTCAAATATTTAACTACTCGAACAGATTGAGTACGTACTGAGCGGCCATGTCTACTGCAATGTTCATGCAGGTAGGAACAATGTGCTGAACAAGATGGAGAGGGAGGCGAAGGAGATGTCATTCGGCGTGCCAGGGGCGGAGGTGGAAGGGGTGCTGGGCGCGCAGAGGGAGTCCGTGTTCCTGCCCGGACCGGAGCAGCGGCGGGAGAGGGAGAGGTCGCTGGAGCAGCGGGTCATTGAGTCCATGCTCAGTTTTGCTGGCTTCTGATCTTAATTAAATGCACACTTTGCGTTCGTAGCACATATATCATATTCTGAGATGAGAGAAAGAGAGCTGAGCTTGCCTTGTTAGTACGTAAGCTGACCTGAGTTAATTAGCTACTACATAGAATAAGACGGGTGCTTTTGGAGTCGTTCTAAATAAAGTTTCGACGAGTTTAATTAAATTACTGTGTATGTGTGTGGAGCCTTTGAGTGTTCTAAATAAGCGTCGACATGTTGTAATTTATGTGATGCTTTAGAACTTAATTATTTTTTATATATATAGGAACGCTCATTTTTTTTTCGGATTACTCCTTCGAGGTTCCTGTCTCACTAATCCGGAGTCGAGCAGAACGATATTTTTCTGGTCAAATTTGACAGCTCCGAAGCTTGAACTCGGGGCTACTAGCTTTCGGTTTTTCAACCCGGGACGCACACCTGCAAATCAGATGCGCCAACCAAACTTGGTTAGGAACTCTCATTTTTTGTTGCTCCAAATCGATCTACTTCGCATCGCATGTTCATGGTACCATTTGTACGAGATGAACTGGAACATTTGTGTGTTTCAATGTCTGATAACATGACCAGCTATGTAAACTGTGCGTTCTTCAACTTGTAGAGAACCTAATTAGCTTTGTTTTCTTTGTAATGACATTTCCTGATAAATTTGCAAAGTTAGAAAATAGAAGTATGGATAAAACATCCATTGCGTAATAGTTTTTCATAATATTTTTACTAAAAAACTTTTTCTTAACGACCTAATTTATCTAGTAGAGTCATGAGTTTAATTGGAAAAATATAATTGCAAATTAATTAAAAAAGAACAACTTTAATTAGTCGTGTCCTGCAATCTCCCAGGCCTCGATTTGTTAGATTTCAATCATAAGACCGCGTACATTACATATAAAATCGCTTTTAAATTATATATAATGCAAAAATCTAAATCATCATAAAACTTATGCCTAAAAATTCTCTTAATACTCACTCACATCACAAAATTACCCTTAAAAATGATAAAATTATAAGACATACTACCCTTTTGAAGGACTAGAAGAATTTAGACACAAATTTTAGGAGATTGTAACGACACTCATATATAATATATCATTTTCAGTTTTTCTGGTGGGTAATAATCTTTATTGTTACTCTTAAGTCTCGATTTACCAGAGAGACTTCATGATTAAGGAAAAAAAATATATAAAATAGGCTACTTACAGAGGACAACGCTTTCTAGAAAAAAAGAAGTTTCTGAATCAGTAATTACTTCTTGATTGTACAAAAAAAATGTAGGAATACAAATATATATATATATATATATATATAATATTTATATTTATATTTATATATATGTTTTATGCATCCTAGAGATCCATAATGTTAAATTGAAAATATTTTCTTTTAATAAATAAGACATTTTTCAAAGTTGTACAATATTCTTTGTTCATTTGAAAACAGATTATGTTGATCAAATTAGTTTTCTTAATTGACAATCACAAAAGTATTGTTTTTATTTTGCAAAAAATAATTTCTTAATAAAAAAACAATATCTTAAAAAAGGACATTTTAGACACATTCTCTGTATTTTACTTGTCTCGATTTAAATAGTGGCCAGTTTCTATTTTTTTCAAAAATTAACTTATTTTATCTTTACGACTAAAATTCTCACACTTAGGCCCTGTTTTAGTGACTTGTAAAATCTTACAGTAGTATTTAAATTCTATGGTAAACCACTTTTAAAAAAGTGTCTTTAGATTAATATAACTCCAAGAAAAATTCCAATTGGGTGTTTGGATACATTTCTTCAGATTTTATTTCTAACAATTAAAATGAACAACCACTTTTGGCACCATATAAAAAACAAAGCATTCTATGGTCATATATAATTTATATAAAAGCAACTAACGAGCACATTAATTAGAAAGATTGATAATTAATCGAAAATATGGAAATAGAGGTTTTTTCACAAACCAAAATTATTTTGTTTGGCCTTTTCAGTTATAATGCTAGGCAACTACATCCATTAAGCATTGTTCCACCCAGCCAAAACTTATGTTGCTCTACTAATCAGATGAAATTGTTTTAATAATAACAAAAGATTTACGAAAAATAAAAGAAAGATTTACAAAGCTGTCAAAATAGATGCATGCAGAAAAGGAAATTAAAGAAATAAAGCATCGAATGCCAAAATGAAGGGAAGAAAGAAGGTAAAAAAAAACTTTATTAGTGGGTTTTGTTTGCACAGAAATAGAAAATAATTTTAATGGATCTTTTTGTCAACAAGTAGGTAATAGATAATTTGCAGATATGCAAATAACACATGTGCACACGTACGAGAGCGGTGCACCTGGTTGAGAAAAGAGGCGAGAAGAAAAATTCGTAGGTCAAACGTAATATTTTTTTTACGTCGTAATGGATGAAAAACGATGATTTTTAATTTGTTAAATTTTGTACCCAAACATCATTTAGTAATTTTTTTCGACGTATGAAGAAAAAACGATGTAAATAATTATTACGTTGATTTTACTATGTTGCCAAATACGGCCTTAACGTATGTATGTATAATATGTTAATCATGCCCAAGCAAAATATGTGGACGTCCATAGATTCAAGAAAATTAAATAAGTGCATATATTTTTATAGTATAGTTAGTTTGATTTCCACAAATTAAAAACATATATAATATAATGCCGCCATAAACACATCGTAATAGAACGCCCTCATATAGAGGCTGAGGCTATGATGATCTATATTTTGACTTTATAATTTATTATTTGACCAATCAATAAAGTATGGAATAACAAAATTTTAAAATTAAAATTCTTTCATAAAATAAAAAATATGCGAAAGTTATAAAATATCCGTAGGGTCTCAATATGTTATGATAAACTAATACAACTCAGTATTAAAGAATAAAAGAGAGACATTTAAATTTAGGATCATTAATTTGGCAAGATCCAAAGTAGGAAAAAAATTTCGTGAGCTATAAAAGCCTAATATGTAAGGCACAATAAATAATATTTTACATGATAAATAAATCATTAGAAATAAACTATGATAATATCATAAAAAATAGTCAAATATCAAATACTCTCATATCATTAATCAATCTTCTTTTTCATCTTTCATTATCAATCAATCATAATCGATAATTTGCCTTCTTACATGAATAATGTTGGCTTTGCTTTGCTTTCATTCATCATTCATTATCAATCATTCTTTCTTTCTTTATATCATATTTCTTTTCATCATTAAACATTCATCATCAATCATCTTATGCATTATAATTATGATCAATGTAATATTTAGTTCAAGTGATTATCTTCTTATCTTTGACTTATCTTATTAGCGACTTTGAGATGATTTGAGGATTGCTTTAATTTTGAAGGGTTCATGAGTCTTTGGAGATCTCACCAATAAGTGAATGAGGGTGCACAAGCCACAATTAATAAAGATGCTCGCAAAATCTTTTGTTGCAGGACGGAGAGAAAGCCAAGCAATTGAAATTAGATAACATATGTTCTATCAGTCCTTATATTTAATAACATTGTCGCTCCCAAACTTTAACAATGCATAGTATTCTCATCATTAATTTAGTGAATATGATTGAACTTATTTTGTCCACGCATTAGTCTTTAATATTCAAAAAAGGTTTACCATAATCTAGAATCTTCAATAAAATAATAATAAAAATTATGCATACATCTCATAGGGTCCTTCATGGCTTGTGACAAGTTCCTTCACAATTGTGAATGTTCATGGTCACAAATGAACCATCATGGTCGTTATAGAGGAATCAATTTCCTCTCTTTAACTTCGTGGCTCTTGAAGCCCTCTTCACGATCGTGAACTAGTACTCACAAGTGTGATGATTGTCCTTACAGCCACTACCGAAGACTCAATCTTTTCTCTTCAGCTTCACGGCCTTTGCCAGAGGATGAGTTCCTTCGTTACACGAGCGTGAAACTCAATTTCACAGGTGTGGTAGTTTTCTTCATGACATTTGCCGGAGGACGAGTTCCTTCGTTTCAACTTCATGGCCCATGACAATACACTCCGGTCGTGACCTCTAGTTTTACGGGCATTTGTTCAATTTCACGGCCATGATCGAAGACTTGACACTCGTGTAACGACTTCACAAGCGTGAAATCCAGGTTCACGACCGTGGCCGAAGACGTGAGATGCCTTCATGGGTGTGAAACCAGTTTCACAGTGTGATGATGTGTGAAACTAATTTCACAGTGTGACTATTATGTAGATACATAATTAAATCCGTTGCGTTCAATCAGAATAAGGGTCAAAACATATCATATAGTTATGGCCAAATAATCTAGTCATCTTAGGAGACGAAATAAATATTAAAACATCATAATTTTGACAATAATCTATTCTTATCTATGGCAAAATCTCTACTTCAATAAAGCTTACAATCTCACACTTTTCTTCGCTCAAAAAAATATGTATGAACATCTTACAATTGAGCTAAAACTCTCACAATAATATAATTAGTATGCTCTTTTGCAATCTCTCTTTTATAATTTCACACTAAAAAATACAAGAGAATAAAATATTCAATAATTTATCTCAAAAAAATTAATTTTTCTTTAATGCTTATGTCTCCTATGAAGCCTCTGTCTCATTCTAATCTTTTGAAAGTTTTTTTTTATAAGTTCTTCTACCAATACGACTTTACTCTCTTCTTGATCCAAAAACTAGTCGTTATATTTTTTTTTAAATATCTCTCCTCACTATTTTGATCATAACTTTTTGAATAGATATATAAATTGAGGCCATTTTTATTATGTCTCTCTAGAAAGCTAACAAAATCATTTATAATTTTTTATTCATGCCTCGATCTAGATATGATGTGAAGATCTTCAGATATCTCGTTGCTCAATCTTGAAGATCTTCAATCTAGACCGTGTTAGTTTTATTTCACACAAATTGCATAATTGTTCTATTTATGGATTAGTCTCAAAAAAATTTGAAATATAGCAATACACTTTTATTTTTGTAAACTGACAGACTAAGTGTTATGCAATAGAAAAATTATAATCCTCAGCATACATAATATTTTTATGAGACTACAAATGTTTTAGAAACTAGACAAACATGAATTCTTATCACTGAAATAACATAATTAAAATCTTAATATTTGAATTATCATTTCACCCTATGCATGCATAGTATGAAATAGAATGAGTGATCCTTTAGTTTGGATACATGATTTTTAATATACAACTTTGATTAAAAAAAAATTAGGCTATTAAAAAACAAACTTCAAAGGAAATTCACAAATTTAATTTCATAATTTTTAAGGATTCGAAAGTGACTAACAGTAACCTCAATTATCAACTTCTCTTTGTTTTTAGTTTTGACTTATTCTTTAATATGAAGATAATAATCCATGATGACAACATAAAAACAAAAGTTAAATGATCCATACAGATCAGAAAATTTTATTTTAACCAGATTTTATAAGATATTTTATAGAAGAAAAGCTAACAACTTACTTAATGATATCATCTTAATTTCTCTTCTACTTTCTTAATTTTTCTTTGTTTTTTCTTTTCATCTCTTGGTCTCAACTTTCAGATTAAAGTATATCCAATTATAATACCAACTTAAGGTCGGTAGAAAAATATTATCAATATATGTTATTATTTACATGTAATATCATATAAATGGTTAGTATTTACCTTTATTTATTTATTTATTTATTTTATTTACTTAACACATTACATGTAAATAAGAAAGTATCTTCCATTTAAAATATTTATAAGATTAAATTCTAAATAATTCAAAATTCGAATTTCTGCTTCAAGAACAAAAATAATAGGTTTTCATATTTTTCATTCTCTTATCCTTCATGTATCTAACTAAGACTATTCTTCAAATTTATTACAAAATTATATTTATCATACTTTATATAGAGAACCGATTATAATGACTTTTTTTAATTTAATATTTTAAAATTTTTATTTTCATGTTTTTGACTAAATTCTAATATTTTCAATGCACTTTAGCTTATATATCATAATGCATATCAATCATATAATAAATAACAATCGTATGATCCTGTATAAATTAGGTGACGTATTTTATAGGAGATGAAATATATTATATAAAATGTGAAGCCTGACTATATTTCATCTCCTATAAAATGATTCAAGTTGTTTAAATCATGAAACATATTCTTTCCGGAATAAAAAGTCAGAACAATTGATTTGGGCCCAAGTTTTAACGAGCCCAGACCCAAATAAATTAATTGGGTTCTATTGCGGCTATGTTTTTGCTAGAGGTCGTGTCTTGAACGCCGCTCCTCCTCCTCCTCCTCCTCCTCCTCTCCTACTGCAGCTCCGGCGATGGAGTGCGTATTCGGCCTCGTCGGCGACGGGTTCGCGCTAATCGTAGCCGACACCTCGGCGGTGCACAGTATCCTCGTCCACAAGTCCGACGAGGATAAGGTCATGCTCCTTGACTCCCACAAGCTCCTCGGCGCCTCCGGCGAGACCGGCGACCGGTATTATTCTCCTCTCCCTGTAGTTGTCCTTCCTTCTTGTTGTCCGATCCGATCTAATGCACCTAACTGCCCGGTGTCCATTCGATCCCATTGATCCATCGCAGGGTTCAGTTCACGGAGTACATACAGAAGAACGTGCACCTGTACCAGTTCCGCAACGGTATTCCTCTCTCCACCGCCGCCGCCGCAAACTTCACCCGCGGAGAGCTCGCTGTCGCCCTCCGCAAGGTTCCCTTCTCCCATCCCTCTCTTTTGGTTTTCGGTTCTTAGGGTTTCCGTTTTGCGGCTTGTAGATTATTGATTAGGGCTTCAATGTACGGAAAAATTCGACCTTGGAGCATGTTTCTTGTCTACATGGATGGGTTTATGACAAATCTATGCACTTTTTTTGTCGCTGTGTATATTGCAATTGCTGTTTGTCTTCCCCTTTTCAGTTGTAGAAGATAGGACTCAGTAAATGAATTCCAGTAAAATTTGGCCAAATTGGCTGATGAGGGATCCTCTCCTTTCTTTGACTTCAATAATTGAAGTTAAGTTGTGCATACCTAGAAATATCAGTAGTGATAAGCATGTGTCCGACTTTGGAGCTTGTGCCACTAGGGGATGGTTTACTGAAGATTGGATTTATCTGCTGAGTTGTGTATGCTTTTGAAATAAGGATCTAAACTGAGAACCAATCGTATGTTATGTGGACTTATTTTGCAAGGAGTGTCGGCACATAGAAACTTATGTTCTTATTAACAACTCTAACATACCAATTCAGACAACCATGGCCTGTTTTTTCAGACATAGAATCCATGATATGCTGCAGACTGCTTTCCTACTCAAGGGTAAATGTCAGGGCCTATGTATTGGTTTGATTTGATCTTTAACAAAAGATCAGGAGAAGTTTTAAGGTGGTCATGTACGTCTTCACTAAATTCTTTACCAGAAAACGTCAACTATTGGTTTTCTGAAACTATTTTTAGTGATTTAGAATGTGGAATAAGGAGATCTTTTTAAGGCAGGCCTTACTTTCAAATAGGAGGCATAATTTTTCATTACAATCTTGTGGATACTTTGCTTCTATATTACCTTATCCTTCCACGGCAGTTCACAATTGTGAATTCCCTTTCTGCAATCTACATATTATTTGTTATTAATGGACTAGTTTACTATCACACAGAACTAAGATACATAAGGTTATATTAATATGGAGCCAACCTACTATACGGAAGTAGAATACCTGAATCTAGATTTGTTGTAAACTATTTAAAGTAGACTTTTTACCTACTGTCAAATATATGCTTGGTAAATCGCATGCCAATAACTATAGGTTGTTGTAGCCACATCCAATTCCCTTTGCTCCATGCCCATGTAAAATGATAAGTAGCTCTTTTAAGAGACGGATAGGTTGCTGACCTGAGTGATATATGGCGCTGAAAGTTAATGTAACAATCATTTCTTATTCCTCCTCGCAAAATTCATAAACAAGAGATAGTAACTTAGGCAAAATTCTCTGCTAGATTTGAGCTTGGAACCACTTAAACCACTAGGTAATTACCAATGTAGTAGGTTATTATTTTTTTTGTTTTGAGGAGTCAAGGTTTTGTTGATAATTTACTACTGTTGATTCCGTTGTCTCTCAAAAGTACAAAATAGACACATTTGGATTTGAATTGGCACTTTTGGAAATTATAATTGCATTGATATGCTTGTTTTGGTTTCTAGTGTACTTTTCCCTTGAGTGCACGATGGATGTCAACTAACACCAGATTACTGAATCATAAAAAGACTGTTTTCATTCATCTAGCTGCTACATCGGTGTATACACACGCATATATGTATATGCAAATTTCCGATTTATATATTTAGGCATAATTGTCCATTCTAGAAGCTATTTCTGACATATTGTTACATGATAAATGTGCATTCTTGCTATTCTGGTAGGATTGCATTGTCATGTAATGAATTTCATTTTTATCAGGCATGAGAATTGGTTGCACATCTATTTCTTGTTATCTCTTGTTTAGTTGCTCATGTTTGGCATCTAATCTTCAGTTATTTCTCTAAAACAATTCTAGTTGTTAATTGCTTCGAGACACGATCAACTAGGCCAACTTTGGCGTGTTGTGCTACATATTTATGGTGGTGATGATAAAACTTGAAAGATCATGATTGAACAATGCAAATCTTTTAGCCATATAGTTACTTAGCGACCTTAGCCCTGGTCATGCTTCCATCTAAAATTATATGCTTATTTTTTCTTGGATTTCTCCTAAACAAAGGTATTTAAGATTTATTGATCATATGGTATCTAATTTAGCTGTCCCTGTATCATCTATCGCAGTATTTCCTCTGGTTCATCATTTGTTGTTGTAGTAATATGTGCTTGAATGAGTGTTTCAATACCTTTCTTTTTCGATCACACATAAACACTGTCACATTCATGGGTTGTTGAAAACTAAAAGAAGTTTCTTTAGTAGGGAAAACTAGAAGACGTGCAGGAGCTAAGCTGCATTATGGGTTCAAAGAGGTAAAAGATGGGCCACAACATGTAATAATGAATTTAAAGATGACACAAAATAACTGTAGTGAAGTGATTCTCTTCTTATCCCATTAACAAACACCTAGGTATATATGGAGCCTTAAGAGATTTTCTAAGTCATTAGACCCTTAAATATGAAGATGTGATACACAATTTTGAGCATCATAGCCCTATGTGGAATTGATTTCTTGACTCCTTTCTGACACTTCCCATCAACTACTCTATAATACCCTTTCAAAAAAACCTAGTCTATAATAGATCTGATTCTGAACTTTCTAAAAACGCAGGATAAAAAATGAGTATTTAAATCCTCTAAAAAAATGAGTATTTAAACTAAAAAAATTACACATAAAAAGTCAACTTCACATGGGTGATTTCTTTTGATGTTATAAAAGCACTTAGATCAAAATTTTACCATGTGATTTCTTTTGACGTTATAAAAGCACTTATATCAAAATTTTACTCAGCAACCCCTTCTACACTCTTATTTAACTCCAACTACTGATCTTCTTCGTATTTAACTGCATGCAATGACTAGATCAAACTCAGTATATTTCCACTCACATTAAACACTTCATAAGGATCCATTCATGGTCTTTTAACTCTTTTAGTTAAGTTTATTTGTTCGACACTAGAGACTAGCAATTTCCATATGGTGCTTGTTGGCCAACCTGGAAAGGAAAAACCTGTTCTTCTATTACTACTGAATTCTTGTTTGTTTTTGAGGTTTTTGTTAGTGTCTTTCAGCTGCTTAAATGCTTATATTTCCATGGTTTCCAGCCACCTTGAGCCAGTTTAGTGGTTGTGCATGTAGTCACTGCAGCTAATGAACCTTATGAAAGTTTCTATACTGTCATCATATCCTGGACCACGTATCTTAATGCTATATATGGTATTAGGACTTAATACTTTCAGTACTTTCTGATACAATTTGTATCCTTCATAGTTTTAGCATATAACTACTTTGTGCATTGAATTCCTTGCCAGTACTACTTAAAACCTTGTTTTAATGTTGTCCTAAATCTTTTGTATCTTTGCTTTCCAGAACCCATATTTTGTTAACATTTTACTGGCTGGTTACGACAAGGATGTTGGCCCATCTCTCTTCTATATTGACTATATTGCCACTCTCCACAAAATCGACAAAGGTGCATTTGGTTATGGGTCCTATTTCTCCTTGGCAATGATGGATAGACATTACCACAGTGGAATGTCCTTGGAGGAAGCAATTGACTTGGTTGACAAATGCATAATGGAAATTCGTTCCAGACTGGTTGTTGCGCCTCCAAACTTCGTGATTAAGATTGTTGACAAGGATGGAGCTAGGGAGTATGCCTGGCGTGAATCGATTAAAGATACTCCAGCTGTGGCAGCCTGAGATAATTTCTTTACTTAGCTGGTACTCTGATGATACATATTGATGTGGAACTTGTGAATTTATTGCAGTAGTATGTTACATTTTTATTTGACGTCTCATTTCTGAAATCATCCTTTTTGCTTGAACGAATTACTAAAAACACTTCTTTTCTGAGTTATTCTACTTATTATTTTAAAAATACTGAGAGATCTGATGCAATATTTCATCTGAATATTTTGTTGGAAGTTGTCTATTTCCACTCATTTGTGCAAATTTTTTTTTTTAGTATTTGCTTTGTGGATTAGTTTTGCGCATTCAATTTCTTATTGCCCACTAGAGATCGACTCTCAGACAACTATGTTATAAAACCAATATTATTTGGATTGAAAGGATTTTCCCACTTCATCTGCCATGGGGTGATTAAAACTTAAAATTCGCACCACAGTCAACTAGAAACTTGATTTTACGTGAGATAACGTAGATAGATGGAGTAGGCTGCTATCATTCGAAACTAAGGATACGCATGACATTGCTCTTGTAGCCTATTAGTAGAAATAGTACTGAAGCAATGCTGAAACTGACAGCAATTTGCCATGAATGCAACTTTGGTACCTGAAGGCACGCTTTGCGTTTTTGCCTTGTGACTAACAGGAAAACTGTGCACTGCCTAATCCTCCATTGCCTTCACACTTTGGCTCGGATGTTAAAGTTTCTGTTAAAGTTGCCTTCACACTTTAACAGGAAAAAGAGGCTAACCAGCTCTCTTTTTCCCTCTCTTGAAAAAAAAATTGACAGCTATCTGTTACCGCTACCGATACGTCTCCACCGCCTCAGCAGTTAACTGTCTGGCAAGGGAAGTCGTCCGCTGCCGTGCGCCGTTGCTGCCTTGCTGGTATGATGTGGCCGCGGCAGTTGGAGCGTTGGAGATGGGCTGGGCATTTAAGGGGCACGTCGACCCGGCTTCAGGGTTCTGCGCCGGACAAAAACATAGGCCGTTATGATGAGGGAATGGTCTATATATCACCCAGTTGATTCGGGTAGAAGAGTAGGTCGCTTTTCATTTACCTGTTCGGGAACTGGCCAAATGTTATTATCTGTGTCAAGAAACAAAACATCCGTTACGATTATTGACGCATTTATTTAGAAAAAGCATAAAACATATCCATAATGATAATGATGAGGAGGATATATGTAATAGTAAATTGTACCGGAGGGTAGAAACGTCAAAACGCCAGCCGGTTCGGGATTGTTTGAAGGCATCAACGACGGGATTCTGCCCTCGTTCTCTGTAAATTATAAAATAAATGTAATTGAAACATGCCAAATTTAGAGTAACATAAAATGAGATTTGACCAACCAATCGATGAATTTCTGATGGACAAACACAAAAAAAAGAGTAAATGTAACTGAAAAAATAAATAATATAAATAAAAAAATCATAAAAATACTTAAAATTGATGAGATGTGAAATGTGTCAAAATGCCTACGGGTTCGGAATTGTTGGACGGCATCAGAGATAACCATGATAAATTAACAATAAAATAGAAAATGAGATAACCATGGAATGGAATCTTGATCGGCCAATTGGGAATTTCCTGATGGACAAACAGGAAATAAAATAAAAAAAAGTGACAAAAAGAATAATAGAAACCAAAATAATAAAAAAATTACTTAAAATTGGCGAGTTTTGAAATGTGTACAAGGAACGTGATTTTCCATTGAAGTATGACAATTGAGACCCAAAATATCCATACAAACTCAGAGTGCAAAAGCTACGTGAAGAATTCAAACAATAATAGAAAATATACGATATAATCGACCAATGAAAGAGGTGGAACAAGATGATTGAAGCAAGGATCGCATCGATGACACATCTCAAGGCCCAATCAATAAGCAGAACCAAAAGAGATGGGGACGCCGTATTAAACAAATTAACCAAATACTCCAAGATGATTTAAAGAACGATCGAGGTCCATCAAAGATATACGAATGCCGGTCAACAAATAGAAGAAACAAAAGATCGCATCCTTCAAAACTTCAAGAAACCTTTTATGAAATCCGACAAAGAAACAGAGAGGGAAAATTAAAGAAATGGCGCGAGAGAGCAACATCCGAAGGATCGAGTCGTCATGAGGGACGGACCTCGGTAGTTGCTCCATCTGCAGGACGCAGAGAGAGCATGGAAGACGGCACGGCAGCAGTCGTGTGAGGGCCTTGCCGATGAACCGTCCGCGGGCGTCGTTGTCCCAGCTGCGTCGTAGTGATCACGCAGGCACGGGCTCAGCTTGACTGCGCAGGTCGTCGCCACAACCGTTTGGGACTCGGCGACGAAGGCGATCGCCGGAAGATGGAGGAATGAGAGGAGGAAGAGGAAGAAGAACGCGACGGACTTCATCTCGCTTTCGATCGGAGTTGGAAAATGGTGGAACGGTATGTTGAGGTTGGGTTTTGATTTAGTTGCTATTTATACAGGGAGCTATTTGTCACCGCGCCAAGTAATCGAATTGGCTGTCACTAGAGTGGGACCCACCTACACGATGCCACTTGAGGCAGGATCCGATATACTTGAATTAAAACATAATTTTGACGTCTACGGTGCCATGTCATCATAGTTGGGAGATAGACGGTGGATGATGCAGTAATGTTGAATGTTTGGAAATAAAATACAACAAAAAAAATAAATCAATGAAGATTAAGGTGATAATTTCTTCTTATTTAAGGAGATTTTAAGATTAAGGTGAAGTTATAGGCTTTTTCTGAATAGAGCTGGGAGAGGAGTTTGGGAGGGACAAGTGTGCCATCAATTTTTTTGATAACTAAATAATTATACATATATATATATATATATATATAATATAATTTG
>LTAE01003684.1:0-12035 GCA_001647135.1 Pontederia paniculata
TATATATATATATATATATATATATATATGAGATTGCTATGAAGCCAAATTGTAGCAAGTGTGAACGCCAACAATCCCCCAAGATTCCAAGATTTATTTTATGTGCCAGTGGCTGTATGGGGACAAAGAAGATGGCGACCCCAAGCACTGATTATAACCTTTATTTCTTTCTGCCGCTATCCTGTGTGTCTTATCTGTTCACTTATATGGAACATGGACCATGTAGTGTTTGATATATGTGGGGGTGCAGTGGCTTGGTTGTAAGCTACATCACAAGTGGGACAGGCAACTTTTTTTCACCTTTGAAGCACTACTTTATCTATCATCTGGATATGTTGTATCTTTGCAGTTTTGTTGTTGAATATTCACCACCCACTTGTTCTTTCTTTTGGCTAAATTTCCAGCTCTTGCTAAGATGTAAACATATTTTACTGTCACTATTATGGATGATTTTACTGCTGCAAGGTACTTTGAAATCAAGCCAATTTTGTTTCTTTTTTTCTGGATTTATGAGTGGAAAGTTGAATATACCAATAAATATAAATTATTAAATAGTTATGACAGATTAAAAAGCCAACTCCATGGAAGGTTGACCTCAACATTCACCTAGACAAGGAAAAAAGGTCAACTCAGCATCTGCCTCCACGAGGAAAAAATGGGAAAAAGACTTGTAAAGTTGAACATGTACCTCCTTTTAACAGGAATTAAACTAGTTCACCACTTGAATCATAATATTCATTTTGTCACAAGGAAACGAGGATAAGATTATGTACAAAGGTTGACCAGGTTACAATTGCATAAGTTTTGACAAACTTGACATCCACATTAATTATCTGGAAAGTCATTCACAAAAGATATATCCGCGTTTCATTAAATTACTAAGTTACTACAAACTACAAAATAATACATCAGTAGGCAGAAGTAGCAGGTCCACAATCTGACCATCTCTACTAGCCCATGTTTCCTAGTCTATATCTCCTAAATTGAAGCCTAATCACATTTGCCCATCTTCCACATCCATGTCCATCCCCCCCTTGGTCACCTGCATTTGTACCAAAAATGTCACAAGGTGAGCAAATCTTTCATAACGGTGAAGAAAAGAAGAGCAATTGTGTTTAGGCAGTACCTCAATTGGAATTGCCGAAATAACGGTGGCGGTGGAAGTTACCTCCATTTACAACATATGCTACAAGTTATCTACCAAGACTTCACTAGTGCAGCTAGCAAGAAGAGGGGTTGGGTTTCCAAGTAGATAGTGCGAAAACGATACGGCCTTTCCATCCCTGCAGCAGCCATCTACTATCTACATCTATGACAAAATCCTTGTGATAACATGCCTTGCACTTATCCTTTGCTTTCTTCACTATAACAGGATTTAGAGGAAGCTGTTTGAATCCCGCTCGAAGATTTCTCACTTGCCATTGCTTGTATGTCTCGGGTCTCTCCACCCTCTCTAAGCCCTCACAGGAGATGACATTCACTGATTCCCGCCCATAAAGAACCTTTTCAATCAGCTGCCTCGATTCATCTTCTCGTGGCACATTAGTCTCAATCATATCGAACAAGGCTGAAAAGTGGAACAAAGCCTCTCGAAAGCGTGTAACGAAGAAAGGAGCATTGTATGAGCCATTAAGGATCCCATGGATGAAGACAGTTGGATTCAGTTTTCTTATGGTATTCAAGACCATATCTCTTGGACTATCTACTAAGACGGTCTCATCAGCAAGGCTCTTAAATCGGAATAGACAATTAACAATCAGGACCTCATCTTTATCAATATTCAGGTCTTCAACTGTAATACTTTCCCAGTTGGCTGCAATGGCATGAAATTTGAAAGGAATGCCGAAACTACGAGCATAATCAGCCAAGCGGCGTCCAGTTTCATCAATCAACTCTGAGGGGCGGAAACCTGACACTGGAGTATCAATACCGGTAATACGAAGCTGTGGAGGCCCACCAGGGCGATTAGCTAGTCGTTGCATGAAGCACGGCCACTGAAAACCATAGTATACCCCATAATCTATGATGTGCAGCCTAGTTGCCTTCTCAGCGGCATTCAGAATGGTCTGGTTAGAGAAGAAATGGGAGATTTTCTTGAAGGGACATGCTGCAACATATAGCCCATAGGCTTTAAGGACATCTGTGACAGGCATTCGGTTTGCCACAAGGGAATGATAAATTTGACTCCCTGTACCAGCCAGTCGAGCCTCAAGGCCATCAGCAAAGTAATGGGCCAACCTCTGACTTGCATCTCCATGAATGGATGCATGTTTCCTGATCTGCTTCAATAGCTCATTCGCACCTCTACGGTCATCTGTCGCAACAGATTGCGCACAATGAATGAGGAGTGTCCGAAGATCAACAACCTCCTTCTTGTTTTGCCTTTTCCCTCGTCCCTTTCGACCACTGGATCCTTTAGAATGACCAGCATGAGAACATTTAATGGCTTCATTCTGTAATGTTGCACGGAGTTCATCAATGCCTGCTGCACATTTCTCTCCGTTACATAGCAAAATATTATCAAACATTTCTGTACGCAGAGTGTCCTCTGCAAAAGTAGCCGACTGCTTATTGCTCCTACCCTCCTGCTGATCTAGATCATCATCGTGAGGATTCTTTTTACCTCTGGATTCATTAAGTGAATGCTCTTTTTCTTCATTCTCAACCTTGATCTCAACCATTTTTTTCTCCTCTTTGGCCACTTGGGGGATATGAAACCCATTGGATTCTAGATCGATCACCAATTTCTTGGAACTGGGAAGGAACTTATGTGCCTCCTCGACCCCCCTCTGAAACTGCCAAGCAGGTTGACTTTGATTAAGAAAATCAGATACTACAAGCGATCCTAAAAGGGACTCTTCTAACTTATCTATGGTACTTTGTGCACTGCCTGTGGAGGAAAATGAAGATTGAGAAGAGTAGCCAACAGAAACAGGACTATTCTGTGGCTGGTTATGCTCATGTTGATCATGTGAGTAACTATTTTTTAGCACCACAGCGGCACTACCAATCCCGTCGGAACTCCCGAATTGGTTTCCGATGCTTTCATCGGGGCTCTCTTCACTTTGGCTGCAATACAGAGGGGACGTATCAGGCGAAGGCGGGAACTTCTCACCAAGGATTTCATAGAAGGGCTTTTCTGCAGCAAGAAGAGCAGGATGCTCAGGATAGACATCGAACTTCCCATCCATGTCTTCTTCCATAAGAATTTTGTTGATGTAGATGAGCATCATGTCGGAGAAGATCTCGGAGTCCTCTGGAGAGACGGCCTCAGGGCTCGGGCTGACACCATTGTTCACAGAACTAGAAGGGGTAAGGGCTGTGAAGCCTGGCGCCATACAAGGGCTCTCAACAAGGCTGTTCTGATCCAAGATCAGCTGTTGTAACCCTGAATCGAAGCCATTCGAGATATTCTGATCCAAGAAGAGTCGGTCATGGTGGAATCCGTTGGTGATGGTACTGAAGGAAGGACTTGTCCTACCATTAGACGAGGAATCGAAAGTAGAACCAATATGATGGGTAAGAAACCCATTTTGATCACTATGCAAGGTTTGCTGTTGCTGCTGCAGCCGTTGCGGTTTTCCGACTTTAACACCATTATTGACGGTCTCAATAAGATCGAACCCATCGATTACAGAAGGAAAAGAGGAATTGGACGCAGCGCTGGATTTGGAGGCGGAATCAGGGGAAGAAGAAAGAGGGCTTGTGCTGTGATTACTGGAAACAGAAGGGGAATCGCCTAGGAGGTCAAGGAATCCATTATGGTGATGCAAATTTTGGGTTTGCTTCTTCCTCTGATGCTGCAGCCTTCCAAGTTTCAGGCCTCCATTACCGATTACCTCCACACCTCCTAATCCGTTCTCCACGATCCGCGAATCGCGGATTCCAGAGCTCATATTTAACAAAGATCGTCCCTTTTCCCCTGTAAAAGTTACCACTCCTATCACTCCGAGAACAAGCTCAAGATATTTGCAAATTAACAAATGTCCTCAGGAACAACAGGAAAATACACGGCAAGAACAGAAATTTATTACACAGAACAAGATCATAACTTCAGATCTAACAAGAAACTAAGCGGAAGATCTGATCAGGAGCCCGCAAAAACAGTATTCGCCTTCGCAAGCGAACGAAAAAAAAAAAAGAAGATCATGCATGCAATCCAAGGACTGGTATGCTTACCTCGATCAAACGACTACAGGATTCAGGAACAGAAACGAAGACCCAGGAAGAACACAAGAGAGCTCTCTCTCTCTCTCTCTCTCGTACTTTCTCTCTCTTCGAAAGATTGCTGCTGGTTGTGTTGTGCGTATATATATTTGGAAGGAGGGAAGTTTCGTGGAACGCCGTCGTGGACGCCTTGCCCGACACGAAGTTTGACCGAGAAAACAATAGATTTATTTTAGCTGCATGACGGCGACGCGTGACGTGGCTGGATCAGACGGCTCTCCTTGGATTCGATCTCGACATCCGTGGCAAAACAGCATGACACGTGTGAAGAAGAAAAAATGTCGAGATCGACGTGTGATACTGATATCTATTGCTTAACTAAAATGATTCAATAATGCACGTGATGAGGGGGCCGCGTGCTTTATTATGGCTCCATTGTCTCCATACTTTTTTATGGACTAATAATAGTAAAGAAGAATTTTTTTTTAATATTATTCTTAGCATTCTTAACTATATTCATATCTAATCTTAAATTATAAATTTATAACTTTAAACTTATTTGTATTTAGTCTCATTAGAAATTATTATTTTTATTAATGATAGAATATCAATTTTACCCTTAGTCTCTTATTACAATAAAAAAATTAAAATAAAAAGTAACCAATATAAGTAAAATATTTTTAATAATTAATATGCTCATGTTGTTATTTTCAATTTCTTTTAAAAATATTTTTATCATATATTAAAGAAGGGAGGGTAATTGATTTTTCATAGTTATTAAAAATAATAAATAATGTGGATGAAACTTAATGAAAGATTTTAGATTTACATAATTTTATAATTAGGTTGGAGTAACATGTAAAAAATGATATAATTAAGAGATGTTAGAGAAATAACTATTTTTTATGGTGAACATATGTTTCTAGAAGGATTTAAATGGAAAACACATAAATGACATGTGAATTGGTAAAGAATCGGATTTATAATTGTGATAAGTAATTTATTTTGCATTATTGGAAGATATTTATTACGATGGAAATATGTTACGTAATTAGAGTTGGGTCGTATATTTATTTTTGAGTAAGGAATCGAGTGACATGCCAAGTTGACATGGCATATGTAGATCAGTAGATGTACACATGAGAGCGTCAAGTTGGAGGCTTGGAGCCATATCATGATCATGCCACCGTGGATAGAACAGCTCAGCATTTTAATAGTGCACAGAAAAATAAATATTAATTTTTGAAAAAATCATGTCCAGCATTTTTTTTCCAAAATAGAATTAGTGATTAATGAAGAAAACATCACAGGCTAATTAATCCTTATCTAGTAACATATAGAGTCAATGATTATTGATTCATAACCTTTTTTTTTCTTTTTCCTTGAGTAAAAAAAATATTTTCTCCCTCTCTCTTCTTGATTCATATTTCATTTTCGGATATCTTTTTTTTAATATTTGTTTCCTTATCAGCACAAATAAAACTTTTTTTGTTAACTTTTCTTCTTTTTGATAGTCGAGCTTTCTTTTGGAAAAAAATAGTATAATTTAAAAAAATAATAAAAAATACTTTTAGTTCAATTTTCACTCTTAACAAAAATGATGATGACTAATGTATATAATTAATGCCTCATTTATATTATTTTATGTTTATAGATTGCTTCAATTATGACTAATGTTTGTCTTATTTTATAATTTGCCAAATATTTTTTTCAATGATTTGTTCACTAACTTATTAACTTATATTCGCTAATTGACCTACTATTTATTAATTAAATCATTGTTCATTAGTCGACCCATTATGCAAACAAATAATGCCCATCCCTAATTGATTAGGTTAGTGGATCGAAAATAATAAAAAGAGGTGACTAAGCTTTGAAATCACTATTGGATGTGTTTATTTTTAACATCTCCCGAGTCCCAAAAAAAATTATATTGGTGAAGTGTTCTGGAGTCACTTAAGACACTTGTAAATTATTTTAACTTTTATTTGTTACCTTTAGCTTCTAATAGAATTCAACCCCGTTACAAATGAAATATAAAAAAAATGATTAAAATCAAATGAAATTAAATATATAATTACCGGCTGGGGTCATAGTTGCCAAGGACTAGGGATCTTCAAATTTGTTAGACCTATCGATCTAGAAGCATTATTGCACAGTTAATATTATATTTGAGCAGCCATATTTAATGCTACACTGTTAATTTATTGTGATTGTAAACTATTATACTGCACTTTGTCAGGTCTCATATTTTATTTAATTAATATTACATGTAATCCCATCTGACGAGACATTGTTTATAATTATTGGCATGTAAGTACTTAAGTTTCTTACTAATTTATGCCATTTCTTGTGCGTTCCACGTTAAGGGAACGTAAAAAAGAACAATAACTATAAATTAAATAAATGTGAAAACCATTTAATAGTGCATTAACTCATAAATAGTTATTGTTGGCATGCATGTTCTCATGATCGGAGCACGAAAAAAAAAGTGAATGAATCATGTCAGGCCTTAAATAATTCAAGATTATTTAATTATTATGTGAGAGAGAAATAGAGGGTAATGATCCCCTTATTTCTCAAGTAATTAATTTATCAAAGCTTCAAATGCACTAATTAGTATTTTTATGCTATTGAGATTCAACCTACTAGTAATTAGTTAAATTTACTGTAATTGACATACAAAAAATCAAAGAATATACTGTCAATGCGTGATTGATTTCATCGAGTTTTCAAAAGAATAAAAAAAGACATCAAAAGTAGATGGTGATAATGAGAGAAAAAAATCTAACCTTCATATCTCCTTAAATTATAAAAATAATGAGATGGGGCATTTTATTTTATTTGATAAAAATATATAATATAATGCAACTATATATTAATTAAGGTTATAAAAAAATGAGGGACCTCCCCCCACCCCCACATGTTCACCATTAGTTATGGCATAGTTATATTTATATGTTGACCTTGCTTTCTATTTCCAAAAGATAATTTATAAATGGAATTTGCTTTATTAAAATTATTTGGGTTCCTCTTATCATATGGTATCATCATGATAATACTCTTGAGCCGACTAAATTTCTAAATACTACCTAACAGTATATTGTTAGACACTCCTTCTTATTGATCAATAAGATTGTTTTTTTATATTTTAAGTTGTAAAATTAAAATATGAATAATGGCGATGTTCAGTTAATATTTTTCAAAAAATAAAAAAATACAGAATCAATAATTTTGTGAATTAACCAGTTGCCATCATCGGGATGCTGGCTGTCCCTAGACGGTCGGCTAGTTCATTGGATTTGGTCACCTACTTGCATGATTTTTTAGGGGTTATGTAACTATCAACAGCAACATTAACATGACAGATACTTAAAAAACTCAATGTTACCTCACTGAGCATACTAAATTATAAGGAGAGCCATCGTTAATTTAGGGGAAATTTATTACGACAACATTACACTTAATTATGTGGAAAGTTATTTTTTTGTAACTAAATAAATTAAATTAAACTATTAACATGTTGATATATATTATTTATTATATATTATATACATGTGCATGCCTTGAGGAAGGCGGAAACAAGCGCGCGAGTGCAAGTTTAACGCTCAAGAGTGATGTATGTGAAGAGAAAATAATAAATTATTGTAAATTATTACTACTAGTTAGTTTATTAGTTTATTATATGATATGAGGACATAAATTATTTTTACAAAAAAAAAATAATCATACATAGTGCAAATTAATTAATCAATGTCAACATTTCACCAATTAAATGTTAATTACACGCATTCCCTCAAAACCTTAAACTTAATTACTTAACAATAGATAGATTAACAGATCTTGAGTTGTACTTTATTAGTATTTACTTAATGCCAAATTTCGTAATAAATAGCTAATTCAGCATTTGCTATAAGTTTAATTAATTTAGAAATTTTGGGTTAGTAATATATGTTCGTAGTTCGTACAACCTCGTAAACAAATTGGCATGCGAATACATCCCAATCACTTATAATAAGTTTGTGATTCGTTGGGCTGCATGGGGCCTGCTTTGCTGTTATGTGCATATACATAATATTAATTTGCATATCCTACTTATTAATTTCCATCAACATGGCAATTAGAAAAATAGCATGAAATTAGGAGCTTGTTATAAAAAAAATCTTTGATTGGCCATCAAATTGTGCTTTGTTTTACTCTTCTCCGTGATCAACTTGTGCGTTTTTATTCCTTTGGTTATTATTCCTCATCACATGATCATCCTTAAAATACACTAATTTATCTCCCTTAAAAGAAAAGGAAATAGAAGTATCTCAGAAGTTCTTTATTAGCTAGCTAACATGGATATTTATGCATCCTCCTTTAATTATTTCTCCAACTCGTATTACCTTAGAATAACTCTCCCATGAGTTTCAAATCTATTAATATGATATTATATTCATATTATCATATATCATCACCATATGAGAGAATATAAATTTGTAGACGTTACGATATTATTTTTTTTACTTAACTTTGATCAAAAGACTAATCAACGATATACGACAACAATAACTTTAGAATAAAATTTAATAAAATAATTGAACATAAAGAAAAGATAAAATTAGTAAAAACTAATTTAATTGTAGACTAGACTTAAGCTAAATTCATCATGTGCAAATCATCATCACGATCATCGAGTTACCAGTGTCAGCACCTATAAGTTGTGTTCATCGCCTATATGATAAAAAACAAGAGAGAGAATTCTTCCATGAGTGATGAAGCACAATATGTACTAACAATAATCAATAGGATAAAGCATATATCATAATAATAGACATATCTCAGTAAACTATCATTTGCTTTATTTTCTTTTTTCTTTACTTTTTTAGTTTCTTTTTTAATGACAATAATCCAATCATGGACCCATCAATCACACCATCAAGATGCGTAGTATTTACAGTATACAGTTGGTCCATGCTCAGTTCTTTTTTTTAGTAACATAAGTTCATCAATAACAAGAACATCAATCTCATCAAGATGAGTAATATGTTCAAGCCTAATCAGTACCTAAGACTCCTTTATTATTTTTTGCTTATCTTGTCCAAAGTCGTTAATAATGACAATGAGTATGTGAATCTTTACTAGGTGCAATGAAATTCGGGTTGTCTCGTTGTAAGCTCGGATAGCTAGGCCATGAATCAATAGATCAGTAATCAGTTAGGACAAGTCTAATAGTCATGGTAAACCCTACAGTCAGGAATAAATCTTGTAGTCGATAGGGCCCTGTTCTTCATGCAGCAAATTCAATCGCAAAGCATTAACAATTTTAAGGTTTTATTTTTATTTTTGAAAATTCTAATAACTTAAGGAAACAATCATCAATGTTTATCAATCATTAAATAACTTTCATCAAGCAGAACACGACCTGCGTGGAGAATGATCGAGTCATCGCAGCTTCGGGAAAATGTTCGCATCGGATTCGACACAGTATGTTTTGCCATCATGTCTCTTGGGCAGAAACGTTTCACTTTCGATATATCGAGTACCGATATCGGCCAACACGATATGTGTCGGTTAAAATACGCATCGTGCTAGGGTTAGGGTTCCACCTACTCTTACTTTGATCCGTAAAACACCGGACATGTCAAGGTGTGACATGACCCATATCCCATTTTTGATGTTGTATGTGAGGTGCGGCGTGCATCCGAAGAAGACGTGATTCGCCATTCTTGGCGTCTCATGTTGTCCGGTAAGACATGATCTACGTCTTAAACTTGTGCTTGCTGTCATGTAGGGAACACGACCCATGATGTGTGGTCTTACGACCTGTGTCTAGGTAGAACATGATAGAGGCAGGAAGACATGGTCCGTGCTCGACGGTGATGCGACCCGTGTTCGATCGTCCTCCCATTGTTCTATTTGTTGGCACACGACTCGCAGAAGTAGTCGGTGTCTGTGGGAACCCGAGCCGTGCTGGGTAAGACACAGTCCGTGTCCCTTCGTTTGATGTCGAGTTTATGTATTAAAATAATATTTGCAGTATTCTATGATTGATCCTTTAACTTACATACATGTTATCATTAACCTTTTCTCAAACTTTGTTCCTATTCCTCCCATTCTAATCCATCAAGAGAGAAAGACCCTCTTAACCTCTTTATCTAGGAGTTTACTAGGTATAATCTAAGTCAAAGTTAATTTAAACTCTTTTTTACTTTTGTCTTATCCCTTAATCAATTTAATAATTATCCTTCTCGGAGGGCATTTAAAAGTTCAGAAAGTACAACATGGCTCACGTTTATCTAGAACACAATCTGTGTGGTGAATTTAATGAAATACTAACCGTCTCACTTGTACACGGTCCGTGTTCTTATATTGATTCGGTTTTTCGACAACACGGACCGTGTTTTTATTTCTTTAATTTACTTAAATTCTGATAATTTATTGGGTGTTACAGACTATATATTATGTTTGAATAATAAGCATTTTTTGATTGAAGTATAAAAAAAACTTCCACCGATAAAAAAGATTTTGTCACAAAAAAGATGTATCTCAAAACAAAATATTCAAGGGCAAATAATTTTGTTTTACCATCCAATATACATTATGAAAATTTAATTATAATTTGTTATTCAGATAATTAAATATTAGACATCACCATAAATAATCACACATATATTTGTAGTGCTTAATCATAGCACGTGATGTGGTTATGGCCATGTCCATCACCATCAATTCCTAGTTTCTAAATGTTTACATTTTTCGGATGTCATCATATGTCGACATCGATCATTTCATATATATATATATGTATATATATAGTTTCCAACTTTCACACACTGCGACCAATTAGTTTGGCCGACATATGTAATACACAATTAATAACTTCTTCAAGATAATGATATCACTACACTGCATATATTTATTTTTTTTCTTCTCTAGGTTACGTTTGCTAATTAATTTTATAATAATTACTAGTTAATCAAACACATTATTGATTAATGTCATGCTATTTTAACCAAAAAGGAGATTTAGAGAGTTTATTTAAATTAAAACAAACAAATGAAAAATGTAATTGATTAGGGAAAAAAATTAATTAAGCTCTATCTTTCTATATATATATATATCAAGCAAGAGATTTAAAGAGTATATACCATATTTTTAGTATAAATTCATATTTTTATGATTAAAATCGATCACGAACTGAATAATAAAATATGAGCTATAAGAATAATCTTTATCATCAGTGTGATATATATTTTCCCCTCAAATAATGGACACAATAAACATGATCTGCATAAGCTTATTTTTTAGTTATTTCGTGAAAAGGAATATGAAACTCATATAAGATAAAGCTGAATTCTTTTTCAAGAGATTTGTTGGCTCGTTTTAATGGACAAATTAAGTTGTCATTCTTCATCATTCAAATTATGGGCAATATAATAACAGCAGTATATTAATTTACATATGCACCAATATATCATAATTAAAGTACTTATGAAATAATTTAGTTGAGGATTATGTTCTTCCCGGCCAGATTGGGAAGAAAATTAAATTTAATAAAAAAGTGGTGTATCAGTGCCGAAAAAAAAGTTGAGAATTTTATTTTATCTAATTGTTTTTTTATTATAATATTTACTTTTTTTCTCATTAACTGTGAACGTGGCAACACGCATCCATTAGGCAATTATCGACGGACATGCTATCCATCTAATGAACTTTTATTAACGTACTTGGGAACAAAATTAAGCATGCGATCGAGACTAACATAATGTTAATGCTTTTCCAGCCAACCCCAGAAGAACCCTACTGAACAAAAAGATTATATCATTCAATTCTCTCTCTCTCTCTCTCTCTCTCTCTCTCTCTCTCTCTCTCTCTCTCTCTCT
>LTAE01003684.1:23578-33620 GCA_001647135.1 Pontederia paniculata
TCGAACCTTCGGTCGCTCGCTCCTTTTCACTCGTACACATTATGCGACCTTTCCTGCTCAAGTCTATCTTCGATCGTCCAAACTTCATCATCGGTCGGTCGTTCAGTACTTAGCTTCATATCTTCAGTCTTTGCTCCTTACTTCGGTCGACCTCTTCACATCCTTGGGATGACCGCTCCATACTTAGGATTTTTCTTTCATTCTCCTCTATACATATGTTCATTCCTCGACTTTGGTCGACCTATTACTAACTGAAATAAAAATTTTATTTTCTTCACATTAAATCAAATATCATTAGTACAAACTAAGCTTCTTCATGAATTTGTGATCATCAAAATAATATTGGGATCCTAGATTCAACAATCTCCTCCTTTTTGATGATTACAAATTGCTAAAGAGCGACTTAGAGTTAGTTTCAACAGAAAAATCATATAAAAGTCAACTAACCACAATTGCTCCCCCTAAATCATATATCTCCCATTTATAAACATTTCTCCCCCTTAGTACATGCATATTCCTGATATTCAATTAAGAATATTTTGCATTTGATTTTAACAATTATCACTAAAAATCACATTTCATAAAATATCACACTTCAGAAAATGTTATTTCATAAAAGATTCAAAAACATAGCCGTTACATTTCTGAAATACAAAGTATCATACATTAAAATCATTCATATTCAAAATGTTTACATACACAAATTTTGTCTACAATAAAGACCTATCTATCTATTTCTCTTTGTCCTTATTCTTCTTCTTTTTTGAAGTTTTTTCCAAACTGTTTTTCAAGAAGAGGAGGTGTTGAAGCAGAAGCGTTTTGATCCTTGCTCTCAGTTGCTTCATTGGTTAAATTTTTATCTCTTTAGTGAAAAGATCTTCTTTCAATTCTTTTACAGCAGTCTCTCCTATTATGTTATTTACTACTTTTGTTAACAACTGTTGATGTCAATTCCATGCTTTTTAAACAATTGATGCATGCATTACAACATATTTTAGGGTTTGCATTAGGCATTATTTTGAGTTACTTTCACATTGCATGCATCTATTTTCTACTTTATTTGATTCTATTCTCCCAAGTCTGAAATCTACTCTTGTTTGGTGTCTTTTGTAGGAAATCGCATGGAAAGGTGGAAGAAGGATCAAAATCAACTGAATATCGCAAATGGATGTGCTCGGAAGGAAGAAATCAATACCCTGCAGCCATCATGGATCGTGACCACATGTTACGAGCCGTGATGCATGAGTTAGCAGCAGGAAGAGTCGTCGTCACCTGTGCAGAAAGCAACTCACGTGTTACGGGCCGTGACAAATGGTCACGGGTTGTTATGTTGTACATCACGACCGCAACGCACATATCACGACTGTCGAGAGTCTGCAACCTGAAATCAGATTCATCACGGACCATTACACTATGTTACAAGTCGTCAAGGGTCATATCACGGATCGTCATTTCGTATTACGATGTCGACAACAACAGAAGTTTTAAGACCAAATTTATTACGGGTCGTTATATAAGCTTACGGGCCGTAAGTTAGAAGTAATCCGAGAGCAGAACCTATCCTGAGCCTGAGTTACGAGCCGTGGCATTATGTCACGGGCCATGACAATATGAGGAGTAATGAAGAAATCTACACTTACGGGTCATTATATACTGTCCACGGACCGTGATGAAGTTATGCAGATATGTATATTCGCTATTTCGAGATGATTCAACGGTCAGAAAGTTTAGGATTTGATTGAAGACTTTAAAGATTGGATTCCTATCATATTTGTGAGGATTTGCATAAATTTTATTGGACTCTCATCATCACCGTTGATCGAGGAGCAGATTCGATCCAAGGGTTCATATGCAATGCTGATCTAACCTTAAGAAACCCTAGGTATAAAAGGATTTCGTTTGCAACCAGGGGGATGGATCTTGGATAATCTTGGAGGCACAGAACTCATATCATATTTTTAGATTCTATCAAGAGATCTAAGGAGGCTAGAGTGCTGCAAAAGAGAAGAAGCTAGAGAACGGAGATTAATCCGAAGGGTTGCTATGAAGTCAAGATCATCATTCGTTAAGGAGTTGTTCGTCGTCTTTTCAACAACTAGAGGAGTATCTCTTGTTCCATATGTCATTGGGACGAATTCTGTAACCCTATTCTGAATATTTTGTGTTTAGTTTATGTTGAGACATTATTGCTATTGCAGAACTTATATATCTTTCGAGACTTTTCATTGAATTGTTTCTTCATGAACATGATTGCTGAGTGCATTGATTTTCTCCAGTTTTGATTGAATTAATTAGTTGACTATTGACACATCCTCTGTTAGTTCATAAATTATGTAGAACTGATTATTGACTTTCTAATTGAAGCAACTTGTGAAGTGCGATTCTGACCCGTTAAGGGCGTTTTCGTTTGTGGCTTGTTAGGTCAACCTGTTAAGGGTGGTTTAATAGTCTAGGAAAATAACTTACTGCATCTTTGTGTCATCTTCCTGAGGATAGACCCGTTAAGGGGTATTTTCTGATTTGTTTGATGCAAGATAGTTGAGTTACTCGTTAAGGGAATCCTCAATCTCCTCGGACGTCCACTCCTGGAGTTGAAGACACATGTCAAGCTCCTTCGATCGCNTCGAGATGATTCAACGGTCAGAAAGTTTAGGATTTGATTGAAGACTTTAAAGATTGGATTCCTATCATATTTGTGAGGATTTGCATAAATTTTATTGGACTCTCATCATCACCGTTGATCGAGGAGCAGATTCGATCCAAGGGTTCATATGCAATGCTGATCTAACCTTAAGAAACCCTAGGTATAAAAGGATTTCGTTTGCAACCAGGGGGATGGATCTTGGATAATCTTGGAGGCACAGAACTCATATCATATTTTTAGATTCTATCAAGAGATCTAAGGAGGCTAGAGTGCTGCAAAAGAGAAGAAGCTAGAGAACGGAGATTAATCCGAAGGGTTGCTATGAAGTCAAGATCATCATTCGTTAAGGAGTATTTCGTCGTCTTTTCAACAACTAGAGGAGTATCTCTTGTTCCATATGTCATTGGGACGAATTCTGTAACCCTATTCTGAATATTTTGTGTTTAGTTTATGTTGAGACATTATTGCTATTGCAGAACTTATATATCTTTCGAGACTTTTCATTGAATTGTTTCTTCATGAACATGATTGCTGAGTGCATTGATTTTCTCCAGTTTTGATTGAATTAATTAGTTGACTATTGACACATCCTCTGTTAGTTCATAAATTATGTAGAACTGATTATTGACTTTCTAATTGAAGCAACTTGTGATCTGCGATTCTGACCCGTTAAGGGCGTTTTCGTTTGTGGCTTGTTAGGTCAACCTGTTAAGGGTGGTTTAATAGTCTAGGAAAATAACTTACTGCATCTTTGTGTCATCTTCCTGAGGATAGACCCGTTAAGGGGTATTTTCTGATTTGTTTGATGCAAGATAGTTGAGTTACTCGTTAAGGGAATTCATACCTTTATGTTTGCCTAACCATCTAAGGATTCAATAGTTGATTTTCATCTCATATTCAATTGTTGTGTAAGGTTCTAAGTACTCATCTTGAGTCTAGTACTATCCAACCCCTAGTTATCATCCCTATATTATTATTATTGCTTGTAGTTTTATAGTATTAGTTTTCTGAAATACGCATCCTGAAATCAATGTCATCTCTTATTAGCCCAGAATTCTAATTAGGTAGTTATATAATTTCTCGTGGGATCGACAACTCTACTCTTTTACTTTATTACTTGTTCGACTAGTGCACTTGTTAACATTCCGATTTGCTTGTGTCAGCATTTTTCACAACAACAATTCTTGATATTAATCTTCCACTTGAACTGTTATTTCTTCTTCTTCTTGGCCATCTCTAACAATTGCTACGTCAGCAATGACTTGACCAACTTCTACTTCAGTAATGACTTGGTCAACTTCTTCTTCTTCTTCTCCATGAGTACTCTCTTGGCCAACTCCAACTCTTTGAAGATCAACATCTTCTTCTCTAAAATCCTCGTCCCCTTGTCCATCTCCCTTTTCTCCTTCTTGATTGTTCCTCTGATTTCTTTCATGATCTCCTTCTTGATCAACAACTTCTTTCTCATGATCGTCTTCTTCTCGGGGTTCACTTCTCTGATTTCTTTCTCCCCCTTTGTAATCATCAGAAAGGGGAGTTTCATAAGGCTCATACCCGACTGCCTTCATGAAACCTTCCACTTGGTGTCAATGTCCGCTTGCTTGGTTATGGTGAACGACAACATGTTTGCTTAGCTCATTAATTTCACTTTGTTGGACAGTGATGTTCTGTAACAATTCTAGAGCTTGACTTTATTGTGTTGGCATGGTGCTCAGTTGAGTTGTCATGGTGTCCACTTTGCTGCACAATGAGTTCCAATCTTCTCGACTCGGGGGCCATGTGGAGGATGAGAAGACAACAGCTGCAGAGGGTGTCCTAACTTCCTGAGGAGTGGTCTCGGGAACACTGGTTGTAGGTGTGACTCTAGTACCCTCAGTTCCTTGTGTTTCAATGTCCTGGTGTTGAACTTCAGGAGGGAGCTCACTAGGCTGAGGGGTGTCCTTAATGAGTCCTTTTCTAGTCAAGGTGGAGAAGGATATCTTATCAGTGTGAGTGGGGTAAAGGACATCTTCTCAGTCAGAAAATCTAGGTGTTCAGCAGGTTTTTCGGATTAAAAAGTTAATGAGATTTTCGAAGTAGAGATGGACACCCTTAGTCTATTTAGAATGAACTTTTTCTTTGGTTTTGATGAGCTAGTATATGAGAAGATTTCCTAGGGAATTCTAGAGGCTTCAGGATCTACAAGATGGACAAGAACATCTAAGTCAAGGAGATTTGCTCATGTATAATGACCAGCTCTGGGAAGCACTACGTGGGTAATTATGTGATGAATGACTTTCATGTTGGGGCTGAGGTACTTGTGAAAAGATCCTTGGACAAAAGTGTCGACTTTTTCTCCACTCACAGCTAGTGCAACTTGATTTTGAGTGTAGGAATTGTGAGGCCAATGCATAGGATTAAGATTTATGTGAGTAAAGCCAGGAGTATCAAGGATCTCATTTAGCTTGGATTCAGTTATGGAAAAATGTCTACCTTGCATATAGGATTTTATTTCTAGATGGATGTCATCATAGGTTAAATTTGCATAGAAGTTTTTGACAACATGAGGATAAACTGATTCATCAAGGTGAAGGAATTTGAGTCAATCACATTGCTTAAAGGTTTCTTTAAGACCGGAAAGTTGAAGACTTTCCAAACCAATAGAGTGTTGTGGTTCAATTAAACATTGTTCATTATAGAGAATTTGAAATTGGTTCAATATAGTTTTGCTAATGAAGTGAGGGTGACTGAAAGACTTTTCGGATGATTGGGGAGTTTCATGTGTCTTAGATGATTCGACTCTATCAGGAAGAGGTTCTGGTGGTTGAGTAGAAGGTTCTCCTCTCTCGACTCTCTTTTGGGGTTGTGATGATGACTGCTCTCTTTGTTTCCTCTTTAAGGTTTGTTTCTGAGTCATTTTCTTGATAGAAGACATGATGTAATCTAGGAAAAAAAGAAATGACTCTAAGGTTAATCGATGAATGCTTAGAATCGACCAGAAGTTATGAATATGGCTTGAGATAAAAAAGAGCTAGTGTAGGACTGACTTAGAGTATTAAAAGTACTAGAAAAGAAATCAAAACGATTTGATTCTATAAAAACGATATACATTCACAATACGATATTGACTTAGTTAAGCCTCAGTGAGTAAAACCTAAAATTTTAGATTGATAAAGTATAGAGGTGATGTTTTGGGTTTACCTAGTTGTGTTAAACCTTGCTTGGGAAGATCTTGATCGCTTTCAGGACGGTGAAGAACACAGGAAGTTTGAAAGTAGCTTGAAGTGAAAGAGGTGAAAGAACACGAAAGATCACCCTTTGAGAATGTTCCAAAGATGAAGATGGTTAAGGGTGACCCATTTTATATAGTGTTTGCAACATCGGTCGCCCGTAAGGGATTATAAGTCGACCAAAGTAGGGATTTTGTGTTGCAGTCACAGTGGTCGTCTTATGATATTGGTGGACGCCCTATGTTCGGACTTGACTTGAATTATGATTCAACTTCGGTCGTTTAAAATATGGACAACAAACGTTCGAACTTCAGAATGTCATTAAGTTTTTCAAAACATAGGACGTCCTTAGTTTGTAGAGTGGTTGATCGAACCTTGGTAGATTACTTATATTGGTCGCCCGAAGATTAACGATGGGCGTCCTATGCTCGGGATCACTAGATATCAACAATGTTTTGGACGCCTGAAATATTAGAAGTGGACGTCTGAAGTCTGTGACCATACTGATACTTAGCAACTTATCATTCATTACCCGAGGTTCTCTATAGTTCCATTTAGGTTGGGCTTCTTAGAAGAAGATAAAATGAAATGATCATGAGATAGAATAGATAAGTATCATGTATGTGTTGTGCAACACAATTAATTTACAACTCCATTAATCAGTGATACTTGAATAGACAAGTCACCAATAAGTTGAGTTGTTCATCAAATTCCTAAGTTCAACATCCCAATTTCTCTCTTTAACATATTAAATCTATCTCCTCCCAAGGGTTTTGTAAATATATCAGCTAACTATTTCTCAATTGGGACATGTTTTATAGAGATGGTTTTGAGTGATGCATGTTCTCTAATGAAGTGATATCTTAAGTCAATGTACTTAGTTCTGGAATGTTGCACAAGATTTTTAGTCATTTCTATTGCACTGGTATTATCACACTTTAATCTCATAGTTTCACATGTTATGCCATAGTCTAGAAGTTGTTGTTTCATCCACACCAATTGTGCACAACAGCTTCGAACAACTATATATTCAACTTTAGCTATGGAAAGAGCAATTGAATTTTGCTTCTTGCTAGTCCAAGATATTAATGAGCTACCAAGAAAACAACACATGTCACTAGTACTCTTCCTATCTACTCTACATCTAACAAAGTCTGAATCGGTGTAGGCATGAAGATCAAATAGAGAATTTCTATCATACCATAATCCTAAGTTGGGAATATTCTTAAGATATCTCAAAATTTTTTTGGTGGTCACTAAATGAGATTCCTTAGGATTGGCTTGAAATCTAGCACACATACATACACTGAATATGATGTCTGGCCTAGAGGAAGTTAAGTATAGAAAACTCTCAATCACACATATGTATAGTTTTTGATCTACACTCTTGCCTTGTTCTTGACTATCAAGTTTAGTAAGAGTACTCATGGGAGTGGAGTTGGGATTACAATCATCCATTCCAAATCTCTTAAGCAGCTCCTTCGTGTACTTTCCTTGGTTTAGAAAAAATTCATCCTTAGATTATTTTACTTGGAAACCGAGAAAGTAAGTTAATTCTCCTACTAGACTCATCTCAAATTCTTTGTGCATGAGAGTTTCAAATTCTTTACACATTTGGAAATTTGTAGATCCATAGATAATGTCCTCTACATATATGTGCACAACTAATAAATCATTCTCAAGATGCTTCAAAAACATAGTTGTGTCTATCTTTCCTTTTGAAAACTCATTTTCAAGGAAAAATTAGCTCAATCTTTCATACCAAGCTCTAGGAGCTTGTTTTAACCCATATAGTGCCTTAAAGAGTTTAAATACATGATCCGAGTGTTTTGAGCTCTCAAAATCTGAAGGTTGTTCAACATAAACTTTCTCATTTATATATCCATTTAGGAAGTTGACTTCACATCCATTTGAAATAATTTGAAGTTTCTGAACCAAGCAAATGATAAAAGAATCTGAATTGCTTCTAAACGAGCAACTGATGCAAAAGTCTTATCAAAGTCAATCCCTTCAACTTGAGAGTAACATTTTGCAATAAGTTTAGCCTTATTTCTCACAACTCTAGTTTGTTTCTAAATACCCATTTGTTCCAACTATGGGATGATCCTTAGGTCTCTTTATCAAATGTCAAACTTAATTTCTCACAAAGTTGTTTAGCTCCTCATGCATGAAATTTATCCAATTTGGATCTCTAGAGCATCATCTATAATTTTGGATTTTATTTGAGATAAGAAGGCAGAGAAAACACAAAAGTTCTAGAGAAAGCACAAAAGTTCCTTAATGACTTTCTTGTTCTCACACCTTCATTTATGTCACCAATAACATTGTCTAATGCTCAATAAGAGGCAATTCTACCTCTATCTCAATTCCTTATGGGTTTTCTTAATTCATAACATCAATTTCATCATTTATGATTTCAACAAGTTGAGAATCATCCTCCTTATGAGTTAGCTCATCTAAGTCATGGTCATCCTTATTTTCCTTATCTGAGATCTTGACTTTTTCAAGTTGATCAATGATATTGTCAATTTCATTGAAGGTGACATGTATCGATTCCTCAACTATTAGTGTTTTCTTATTATACACTCTATAGGCTTTGTTGGAGTTTGAGTATCCTAGGAACAATGCTTCATCACTTTTTTCATCAAATTTTCTTAGTTTATCCAAGGTTCTCAAAACAAAGCACTTACAACCAAATACTCTAAAGTATGAGATATTTGGTCTTTTGCTATACAACATTTCAAAACAAGTTTTCTTTTTTAAAGGTCTAATCAATATCCTATTTTGAATATAACATGAGGCACTAACAACTTCTGCCCAAAAGTATTTGGGCAACTTGCTCTCACTTAGCAAAGTTCTAGCCATCTCAATTAGAGTCTTCTTCTTCCTCTCAACAACTTCATTTTGCTGTGCAGTTCTTAGTGTTGAGAATTCACGAAAAATTCCATTATTTTCACAGAATTCTTCAAATTTGAAGTTTTCAAATTCACCTCCATGATCACTCTGGATCTCGAAGATTTTTAAATTGAGTTCATTTTGTGAGTAAACATTTCGAAAGTTTCATGTTTATGAGCAAGAAATAAAGTCCAAGTGAATCTAGAAAAATCATCTACAATCACACACATATTTCTTACCACTAAGACTGGTGGTATAGATTGGACCAAACAAATCAAGATGTATTAATTGTAGAGGTATGTTTGTAGAGATTTCATTTTTCGATTTAAAAGATGTCTGATGCGACTTTTTTGACCTATATCAAATCCTTGGCAAGACGCCAAAAACTTGATGCGTTCTAAATACACTAGCAAGCGCATTAGTCGTTCAAATAATAAAGTGAAAAGAGTAAGGATGTCGAACCCACGAGGACTAATGTAACCTAGCCTTATCAAATTTCAAAAGTAGTAGATAAAAGATTAATTTTAGTTTTAATTCAGAAGATGAAAGATAAGATAAGATAAAATTCCAGAGATGAAGTCAGATAAGATCTGTTCAAGTTGGAAGATTAGGAATCTCTCACCACTAAATCAGATTGAATTGGAATTGTTTCTAATGATGGACTAAGAATTGCCTAAAGTATGATCCTCTAAATAGACGCAATCATCTATCCTAGGTTCAGATTTGTTGAGGACGTTCAAGCGAATCCACCCCAAACAATTCCTAATCTAAGATTCTTTAACGATGCAAAACTTATACTGTTGACCGCTTAAGCAAGTTCAATAAACAGACCACACAATCTAAATCTCCCGCGAGTAATCAGATTGTGACATGAATTGCTATGACTTAGAATTCAAAGATCAATTCCTCCTAATGCTTAGACCAATGAAATCAATTATACTAAACAATCAATAATCAAATCTCATGATCATCACAGAGAAAAGAAAACATTAAAAAAACAAACGTGTTCTAAAAGAAACAAATCAATAAAACACAATCTCAAATAGGGTTCAGAAGTTCCCTAACAAAGATAACATAACATGAAAATTAGTTCTTCCAAAAGAAAATAAAAACTCGAACTATATATCTCTGCATAAGATCTTCAACTCTTGCTCTTCTTCGCCTCCGAAAATATGAAATTTGCTCGAGGCTTCGAATAGATCTCTCTGGCTTCTTCTCTTCAATTTCGTCTCTCTTCTGTGTATAATAATCTGAATATCTTTGTGATATATATATATATATATATATATATATA
>LTAE01003685.1:0-37676 GCA_001647135.1 Pontederia paniculata
CATTCCTCATCATCGGGCGACCTCCTCGGTTCAGCCTTTTTCATCCGGTCGCTCCTCCTTCATCTTTGGTTGACCGGTCATCCTCTGATCCCCTCTTCTACATGTATACTCCTCCATTATCGGTCGCCTTCTTTACATCTTTGGTCGATCGTTTATGCTTCTGCTCCTCTTCACATGTATTCTCCCTCTACTACTGGTCGACCGCTTCATATACTTAGGACGCCCACTGCACACATGTAGTTCTTCTGATATAAATTACGCGTGCACTGGTCGTCCATTCCTTCAACTAAGGTCGACCACTCCTGTGAACTTGAATATATCCTGTTATAGAAATCAGCTCAACAAGTTCATCACTACAGGCTGAGTTCACTTACAAATTTGTGATCATTCAAAATACTCGCGGGATCCTAGATTCAACACCTCCTAATTCTCAGACCAATGAAATCAATTACACTAAACAATCAATAATCAAACTTCATGATCATCACAGAGAAGAGAAAACATTAAGACAATCGTGTTCTAAAAGAAATAAATCACTAAGATTCAATCTCAAATATGGTTCAGAAACTCCCTAACAAAGATAACTAAAATAATAGATAGTTCTTCCAAAAGAAAATAAATCAAACTCTAGAACTCTGCAGAAGATCTTCAACGTTTTGATCTTCTTTGCCTCCAAAAGATCAAACTTTCACTCAAGGCTTCGAATAGATCTCTCTGGTTTCTTCTCTTCAAATTCATCTCTCTATTCGGTGTATAATTAATCTGAATTCTCCTACTAGTTCTCCACGTGTATTTATAGCCCCCAAGGTGTTTTTAAGATTTTCATAGAGTTTGAGAAAGTTTGAAACTATTTCCATCCAAAGATAAGGAAATCTCTAGTTGAATTCATAACAATCTTTGTGGTTGAGAATTCTTCCTATAAAACACCTTCAAATATTATCAATATTATTTCCTTTTGCTCCCCAAAAAGTTTGGATAGGTTTAGAAATATTTTCCCATCGAAATTCCTCCAAAAGATTCGAGTTTGAGCGAAAATGGACAAAACTGCGTGTGTTGTTATGGACTGTAACATTTAATGGGTTGTAACAGGGGCTGTCACGGCCCATGATGAAATGTTGTGGCCCGTGAAATGCCATATCACGGCATGTGATGAATTGTAATGGCCCGCAACGCAGGGTATTTGACCTTGGAAGCTATACTTTTGATCACTTAAGAACTGTAACATCATATAACGGCCCATAACGACCTGGATTTCTGAGTTGGAGCTTCGGTGAAGGTCGTAATATGGGTGTAATGGCTCGTGACGGCTCATTTCTCCTTTTACACCTCCATCAAGGCCCATAATGGCTCATCACGGCCCATAATGGCTCGTCACGGCCCATAATGGGCACTGGAAGTTTAATTTCATCTCCGTAAATGTGCGCTTTTGTGAGTTGATTCCAACCTTTAGCTTGTTCAGCTGATTTCCTACAAAATATACACCAACAAGAGTAGATTCCGGACTCGAAATAATATGAACAAATAAAAACTAAAATAGATGCATGTCATGCAAGAATGACTCAAAATCATGCCTAATGCAACTCCTAAAATATGTTATAAAATGCATGCATCAAATACGCTATTTGTTGCATGACATAACCATATAGCCATAGTAAACATCACTCCTTTGCACTTTGCACTTGACTAATTCTATTGATAATATTCAATTAGTGTATTGCCCCTAGAAGCACCCCCACCATGCGGCCTAGCCTCCAAGAGATGCTACAATATCTTCACAATGCTCTCACTATGATGTTGACTATTTGACCAGTAAAAAAATTGTGAGATAATACATAAATTTTAAAATGTAAAATGCTTTCATAAATATAAAAGTATGAAATCATATGCAAATATTCTAGGTCTAACAACATAATAAACCATGAGTAGAAATAATTCATAAAGCCTTATAACTCGGTAAGATTCAAATAAAAGAGTCACCTAACAAAGGACCATAACCATGTGGAAGATTTATTCATCACGAGCACAAGTTTCGGCACATGACACCATCTATCATACTTGTACAGATCAACTACCTTTAAGATCCAATAAAAGGAAGATAAATTTTCTGTCAGTTATAAAGTCCAATACATAAGACAACAAATATATACAGAATATATAATATGATAAAGCATGAAATAAGCTAATTCTACTCAATATGAGGTCATAAATATTCTATACAATGCAATGTACTATCTTATGAACTACTAATACCCTGATCTCACCACTTTATTCAATACTATGTTTTCAATGCATCGTTTTCTTACTATGCAATACTTTGATTTCAGTGCTCAATGTTCCAACTCAATAAAATACTTTGATTATAATGTGATTAGTATTTTTTATCATTGACTTAACTCATTAATAATTTTGAGGTGACTTAATTATAACTTTGAGAGAGCGCTCATGAGCTTTTAGGAGGATTGAAATGTCATATGTCAATGGTGTTGCACAAATCATGATAGGTGCCAATAACTAGGAGGATACTTGAGAACCCAATTCATTGCATAGAGGGGGAGAAAGCCATACAACAAGAACTAAGTAGCTTTATTGCAGCTGTTCTACTAGCTCCTAACGATACGTAATATTTCTTTGACTCCCAATAATACAATACATAGCATCCTCAAGTTTCATTTATGCATCATGTTTAAACCTTTATCTTTACTTAACATTAGCTCTTATCTTTACCTAACATTAACACAGGTCAAATTCGTACGTCGCTCATGTGACTCATCCTTTTTTATGCGGATCATGTCCTGACCTAACTCGATCAAAATAATATAGGATATAATTTTCTTCCACATTCATGATGATGCAGGTCGTGTTCTATATACCCGAGACTATGTTTTCAGTCGATGAATTCTAAAATATTATCCCTATGGGCACGAGCCGTGTCCAATGTAGACACGATCTTGTTCGATCTCATGAATATGTCTTCTTTATTTTCAGTTATTTGAATCTAGGGCTTCACATAGAAATCTTCATGAAACTATATTTGAACCAAGATGACATCTAGGGATATAATGAGAGATCTAGAACTAGATATAATATCATGAACAATATAAATTAATGGATTACCACTAGAAACCTAAATGCATTAATTTATCAAGAAAGTCATATTTAGAAGGGATTTGCCGATGAACAAGCACTTTGACAAATGTTTTTTCTTCACGCTCTAGAATTTCCTCCCTAGTTCTGATGTCATCGGTCTCCTTCAACTTCCCTTGATGTGGTTTTAGTATAATGATCTAGAGGATGCGACCTTCATCCTCTTTCCAATCAAGTTATCTTTGTCAGCATATTATTGCACCAATTTAGGACCTAATAATTTTCTTTCAACTACCTTGCTCCAACATGCTGTTGAACGGCATGACCTCCCATATAAGGCCTTAAAAGGAGCCATATCAATCCTAGAGTGGTATCTATTGTAGTAGGAAAACTCAATTAGTAATAGATGATCATCCCAATTGCTTGCCAATTCAACCCAAAAGTTGTGAGCATTCTCTAATGTTTCAATAGTCCTCCTTGATTGCCCATCACTTTACAAATGAAATGATGTGCTGTAACTTATTCTCATTCCAAAAGAGTCTTGGAATCTCTTCGAGAACCTAGCTATAAATCGTGAATCTCTATTTGGCACAATAAAGACTAAGATACCATGTAGCTTGATGATCTCCTTGATGTACAAGCCATCATTTTCTTTTAATTGTTTCCATTTCATTGGAAGGAAATGAGTGGTCCACTACCCATTTCACATCATGATCTCTCTTCATATAGGGTAGCATGATCAAAAAGTCTATCGTAATGTGTTCTCATTTTCAGAAAATAATCTTTTGTGTACTCGGGGGGAAAATCAAATAATGTTGGCATTGTATTAGTGGGTGATGATTTGATGACAAGAGGGAAGTTCTGTAAAAGAAGTATACCTTTGAGTGAGGGTTATTTGGATCTTGTCATAAATGCTCTTGCTAGAACATAATGGGTTCAAATAAGGTCGATTACAATATTGCAAATAAAATAACACATAAGATATCCGATATTTATCTTATTACATCATAAATATATTAACATTCTATATTATATTTATATGAACACAAATATTTGTTTCTATTATCCCTATTTTATATTTGAGTAAAAATAACTAATAAGGAGTATAATTATATTCACTTAAATATAGTCTATAACTTTTTGTACTCATATGAAAATTTGTAAAAGAAAATCAAAATTTTTTAGAAATATAAAATGATATGATCATTTTTTAAAGTAAACAAATGAAATGATTTTCAATTGTTCTAACATACAAGTAAAAAAAAAGATACATTAATTATCGTATCAACTTACTTTATACTAAATTAATAGTTTTGCATAAAATTTATTCTCTAATCAATTACATGTATGTGTGAGGATGAATTTCATTGTACCATAAAAATACATTCAAATTCTAGATGACATATTTCAGAGATTTTTTTAATGAAAACATTTTCAAAAATCTTTTTAGAATTTTATCATGAAAATAGTGTACAATTTATTTTATAGAAAAACTAATAAGATTTATTTTCGAGTCTCAAAAAAATAAAATCAATTTTATAGTGAAAATATATGAAAATTTTTTGTTGGTTTAATACAAAGGTTAACACAAATGATAAATAAATCATCTTTCCATAACTTTTCTTCAATAAATTAATTATTTAGAAATTATTTATTTGTGACTAAATGCATTGTAATTGATGAATAATCTTATTATCTCTCATTTACACACACAAACAGATATATAAATATATATATATATATATATAGTCTCAAAAAAATAAAATCAATTTTATAGTAAAATATATGAAAATTTTCTGTTTGTTTAATACAAAGGTTAACACAAATGATAAATAAATCATCTTTCCATAACTTTTCTTCAATGAATTAATTATTTAGAAATTATTTATTTGTGACTAAATGCATTGTAATTGATGAATAATCTTATTATCTCTCATTTATACACACACACACATATATATATATATATATAATATAATATAATATAATATAATATAAGCTAAAATTAAGTGAGGTCAATTGACCCCACTTTCAGGCCCTTAGATTTTCCAACCCAAAAATTAGCGTGTGACCTTAGCCTTTTCATTTTTTTGTCTCTCTCTTGCCGTTTGTCAAATACTTGGCAAACCTATATATAATACGCACTTGGTAGTTAAGAAAACTACTCAAATGATAACTACCTAATTACAACTATATAGGGGCTTTTTACTAGGCACCTTTTAACTTAATAACCTTCCTAAAAACTCTTAAGCCATCGCGCTACAACCATCGTTGCATGTCCCTAAACATTGATCCGTGCCCATGTAACATTGTTCTGCACACCCAGCCACAAACCATTTTTTCTAGGCGCACGTTGACACATGCCATGCATCCTCTTGATCGCTTGTCGCACTATTTCTTTGAATTTCCTACATCATACACTGTGAGCATGTCTCTTCCGCCCACACTTCTCAATCATTTTCTAATTGAAGTTGTCGTATGAGTATTACCTTGTAACCATTGCTACCCTCATATGTGTCACTTGGTTGCGCCTGGCTTGGCGGGGCGTTACAACTCTGCCCCACTCAAACCATTGCCGCCCGACAATGTTTACACGACAGCAACATGTCTTAGAATCCTGCAAATGAAAACATCCCATGTATTGTGGAGAACCTCACATCGAAGCTATCTTCTTGCATACCACAAAACCTTTCCACCTCCAACATATTAATCCCATATGTTGTGCGATCCCTTTGCCAAAATCATCATTGGCTACCTTTTGCATTCTCGCAAAAATACTTTGTTGACTTAGCATAATTGAAATTTCCCATAGCATACTAGTTGATTCCCATTAACCTTTAATCCAACCCCTTCCATGGTCGATCTACCCATCGATTAACCACAAATGTTTCTTTACTTTTTCGAAAGCCAACAACATAAACCAATAATAAACTCCATGTTTCTTTGTCTTCAATCCTCGAAGACCCTTCGTTCATGAGTATACAACTCATCTTCGCAACTCATGAACAATCAAGGACTTGATAACATCCTCGACTACTTCGAGCCTTTCATGGCATGTTGTCCATCTCATGCCACGCCCGTCCAAAAACCCTTATTAGAGGTGGTGCTCTTTGTGGAGCTACCATGAAGACAAAATCACATGCCTCCAATATCCCGCACTAGCATTGCTTCGCGCTCCTCGGTGGCCACTATCATGTTCAATTCCTTAGCCTTCCCACAATCTCTCTTGAGATGTGGCCCCTCACACTTAAACACTACAATTTTCATGGTTTATCACCACATTTGTCTTGTTTGCCATTTCCCTCGGCCTTGCCATCCTGACCATAATGAGGTTTGTTTCACCTTGACTTGTTGTGCATCGATTTTCCCTTGATAAATTCTCAAAATACATCAACTTCTTAGCACGGACTATTGCCTCCTTCAAGGAGTTAACATCTCTTGCCTGAATTTCATTTGTTGCCCATCATTGCAAGTTGTCCATAAAGTAAATAGTTGTGCTTCTTGGGGTAAATCACCAACTTCTAATAATGTTGAACAAAATTCAGTGATGCATTCGTTGATTTTGCCAACTCATTTCAACTTCGCAATTTTTTCATGGTTAGACCCAAGCATTTGCCGGGAAGAATTCCTATTTAAGTTCAGTCCTGAACCTTTCCCAAGTTTCCATTAGCAATTCTATTAAAGTTTCGGCTTTCAGTTGGCACCACCACAAAACAACGTCACCTTCGAATAGCACACCACTATTTGAATCTTGGAGGTGTCCTCAATGACGTTCATGTTCTTCAATCCTGTTTCGAGTCTCCACATGAACTCATCAAAGACTTTGGTAACCGGTGCACCTTCATACTTTGTCGGTTCTAGCTCAACAAATTTCCTTGGTACTCTAGAATTTTGAGTATTGCTGCCCACATCACCGCGTGCCTTTAGCACTACGATCTCCTCTTCCAATAGTTGGATATTTTTCACGATGTTGTGCATCCATGCAGGTCAACATTTCGTTGAGTGGCCTAGAATACATCCCTATTTTCCTCCAAAGATTCCAAGAATTTGGAGAGATTACCATAACTCAGCAAACGATCTTCAATTGCCATCATGCACTCCAGCAATTCTTGGTGTGCCATGCCCTAAAATGCCTCTTCTAATGAAGATACATTTCTTGTTGTCCAAGTCGCATGCACTGTCTTCTTTCTCCCCTTTCAACCCTTCCTTCTCTTGGCATCACATCCTAATTCCTCCATGAAGGACACCAGCTCTAATAGCAAATGTCATGCCCTCAAATTTTTCTAACCTAAAAATTAGTGTGCGATGTTAGCCTTTTCCCTTACCAAAAAGGTTAAGTAAGCCTAAAATATTTCAATACATAAATGCCTTTAAACAATTTCGGATCCTTCAAAACACAAAAAAAAGTAGAAGCATATACTTGGGAAAAGGATGACATTCTTATTATAATTAGCATGTTACAAGATACAATCAGGCATTATTTAGCCTTTTCACTTTTTCTCTCTACCTGTCCATTTATGAAACACTTGGCAGGTCTATATATAATACCCCACTTGGTAGTTAATGTAACTACCTAGTGACGATTGTCTAGGGGCTTTTACTAGGCACCCTTTGTCTTAATAAGCTTCCTAAAATTCCCTAACTAATGTGCTGCAAGTATTGATGCATGTCCATGAATGTTGACCTACGCCTATGTAAAATTGCTCCACACGCTCAGCCATGTGCACATTTTCCCTAGGTGCACATTGACACACGCTTCGTCGCATCCTAGTACCCGCTTTCTGCACTTTTCTTTGAATTTCCTACACCTGCACCGTGCACAAAAGTCTTCCACCCACATTTTTTAGTCATCTTTTGTTGAAGCCGTCTGCATGAGTATTACATTGTAACTGTTGTTGCCCTCCTATGCGTCACTTGGTTGCACCCTATGTCTTGGCTTGGCAAGGCGTTACACCACTATTCTAGAATTTGGTCCGCCCTTGAGTATTATATGAAAGTATCTATTAGCAAAATTTAGGATCAATCCAAGTGGTTGGAAAATTCCTAGAACTATCCAAAGCTTTTATTCTAAAAATGAAAATACATTTCAAAAAAATAATATCTTGTCATTTTAAGTGGATGATTTTACAAATCGATGGTTAAGCACAAAATATTAGATTAGGCAACTCTAACAAATGGAAAAAATTAGAGAGAGATATTGTAACTCCCTAGAATTTTATCCTCAAATTTTATCCAGATTTTATCTCCCCAGAAATTTAATCTTCTCAGATTTTATCTTCTCCAAAGATATCTTCATAACTAGGAAATAAAAATTAGAATCTTAGTTATTTTAAAATTCAAAATCCTAATTGACTTAAAAATTTAGAGATGGTCCAATAAATCTGGACTCTTGGATTATAAATATTTCCTACTAGAAATCTTATTCTTTTTCCCCTAGTCGGCCCTAGTCTTCTTCTCTCTTTGCCCTTACTCAAAGAATCTCAAGGTAAGGTTGAAAATTCTCTCTCCTATTGATGGTTTATCATCTCCTAACCGGAGAAAAACTATAGGAGAAGAATCGCTGCAGAGGAATGATCAGGACAACAAGCTTAGGCTATAAGGTGTGTATTGTGACGGATCACTTGTAGATCTAAGTTTCATATCGTGTATCATGTCCCAAGGTTCTAAATATTTTTCCATAATTCTCTGTATTTTGGTTTCATATCGTTGATCATGTCCTAAGGTTCTCCAGATTTTTCATAACCCTCTTAATATTTCGTTTATGATTAAGAAAGTGTTTTTCTCTATTTGTATTTCATCTTTCATCATACCATTGATCCTATTTCGAATTTGGATTATAATGTTTCAGAACCTACGTTTCAAGTCTCCCTTTTATCTAGAATATTATTGTTTCATCTTTTGGTTTTTTCACATTAATGGACATAGGATAGGATAGAATTGGAAGAATTCCCTATACCATCACGGCCGTGACACCAGAGTCACAGTCCGTAATGATGAAATTTATGGTCGTGACACCATGGTCACGGCCCGTGACAGTGAGTCCAGGCAATAACCTGCGTTCGGCCATGACCGTGATACTAGAGTCACGGTCGTGATGTCGATGTTCATGATTGTGACACTATAGTCATGACCCGTAACGTTATGATCACGGTCATGACACCCTAGTCACGATCCGTGATCGGTATGCATGTACCGTCATAATGCGGCTAAGGCCATGATGACCGAGTCACGGTCATGAACCCTACAAGATCGTAACGCCAAGTCACATATAGTAACTTACGGGGCGTAATCATCAAGGAGAATAAAACCATACTCGGCCATGGTCGTGATACCCATGTCACGGACGTGACGAACATAGTTAAGCTCTAGTCACGATCGTGACTCATGATTCATGGCCCATGACTGTGAAGAAGTAAAAGTGACCTTATATAGTCATGGCGCGTGACTCCGTGTTACAGCCCGTGAGACTTGATATCACGGCCGTGAAACGGCAGTCACAGCTTGTGACTTACCGACATTGTAGAGTTGTAGATGATTCTTAAATAACTATTCATATAATATAATTTGGTGCTATGTTAAGGATATATACTAGATATCACGTAAGGATAACAAGACTAAAGATTATGGTTGTCATATGTAATGTTGGGAGCTACCGTTAATCATTGTTTTATACCATTAGGAGCTGATAGCCTAGCTACAGCTTCCATATTTTGCTCTTGTTGCTTGGAATCCTTCCCACATATTGGGCATCTTCTTGTCACGGTTGGTACTCCCGTTAACCCTATTGATTATTATCATGGCAACCCAAAAAGAACATTGTACCTGATCATATGAGCTTTGTACCGTTGGATTCATGCATTATGAGCTCTGTACCGAATGAACATAAAGGCACCAGTAAAGTCACTAATGGGACAAGTTTAACCTAAACACTTATATATCACCTAGACTATTCTATTCTTGTGAAATTAGGGAACTGCTTGTAAAATGAGTCACCCACAAATTTGGAAAAAGATAATAGAGAGAGTGTATCATATAGGATTTGTATCCTCTATCATTAATCATATTATATCGAAAGTCCTTTGATTATATCGAAACAATGATACAAGTGCTTCATATTCCCTCTATTGTACAAGTGCTCCAGATTGTCTTCATTGTTCAAGTGCTTCTCATTGGCTCTATCGTTAAAGGAAAAAAGATGAATAGTTACTCCCTATTGATTGGCCTTATCAGATCGAGTGTAAAGTGAAAAACATTGTTGATCTTTGGAATATAATTCCTTATTGTTTGGTCATATCATTTGAAGTATGTCATCGAGACTATATCATTATTGTTGACCTTTGATGATTTATTAATTATCGTTTAGCCTTACCAGATCGATTTCAATGATTGTATCATTGGCCTTTGAATTCATCTCCTTTCTGATTGGCCTTATTGTTCCAAAGAATGTTTTATTATTGGAGCGTCATTTGACATTATATCAAAATTGATGTACCACCCTATGATTTGCACCATATGGGCATATCTTATTAGTATTTTATTATATTAATATCGGATTTCCATCGTACTGAATCTAGCCAGTCTTACCATTATTTCTTATCATCTTTTTATTTATTTAATTAGGAGAGTTGCCCCTTACCATTTGGGTTTATCGGATCATCCTTCAATGAATAGTTTTATTGATAAAACGAATGTATCAAATTGGATACTCCCTAAATCATTATCCAAATTAATATTGTCTCACACTATGACAAATCAAAAGTGATATTATTGGGTTGTATCGTCTTGAAGTCATTGATTTATATTATTGACTCACCCATGTCACCACCTATTGATTTATATCAGTATCGAATTTATTGTCATCATTTTTATCGTTATGTTCATATCTACTTGTGCCTCACACACTGGGCATAATTGCTCATGGGATATCGTTTCCTCTCTACTGATCCTGCAGACATTTAGGTACTGCAGTAGATGATAGTGCTGGTGACTACAAATTGTTCGTGATGATGCTGATGCTATGCACATGTTAGGATCTTAATGTCATTATAATTAATTTTAGAAATGTCGTAACAATCCCTAGAGCCATCAGACACTAATTATATTGTTTAAGACTTCCACGTTTACTTTATTGAATATTATCTTATCATGATTAAAGTCTTTCGCTTTAATATTTTTTATTGATTGATCAACATATTCAAAGGATTATATATTGTCGTAGCGTCTCCGAGTCCATATTTTATCACGTGGTGGAGTGTGGATTTAGAGACATTTAGATACTTCGTTTAGTATAGATGACTATCCAATCCAGCACAGTCAATCTCAACGAATAGGGACCAAAACTTACGAACTAGTCGGGGGCTTTTCTGGCATGATGCAATATGACATAGTATTTGTGTCGCCACCGCGCGCACGTTCTAGCCTAGTTTCATTCACTAGTCTGACTTACCATGTTTGTCCATCTCCACTTTAATAATACATTAGCCTCTAAGTGTGTGATATGATATCATAATTTTAAAATAAAAATATAATTATAATATAAATTATTTTTAAAAGAGTTTAATAAAGGTGAATCCTAATTAAGTAAAGAATATTATATTACTTACTTTCTTAATCGTAAGATACTAAATCTACGATGGATAGCTTTATGATAGATAAAAAATTTAGGAGAGAAAAAAGTTAATATTCATAGTAGATTTAATATTTTATAATTGAGGATGTAAGTAATATGATGCTTCTATTTAACTAGAGAGCATCATTATTTTTTTCTTTTCAGTTGCCACCCCAGTGTTCGGGAAGCGGCGCCGATTTCCCAACCCACGCGGCGCTAACGGTTATGCGCACTGGTCACAGGTTGGAGTCTCGGCCCACCATCGAGCCCGACTATTCTGGTGCCGCCCCGGGTTGCGTGTCTGACTATGGCAGGTGAGGCTCACAGCGGGGCTTTTCTGCGTTCACAGGAGCTCGAATTCGAGACCTCTACTTAAGCGAGAAGGAATCGCTAACCACTCCACCGGACCCGTTGGTCATCATTATTTTTTTAAAAAAAATAAAGTTGTATATTTGTTATCTCAAATGAAACTAGTTAGGTACAGAAAGAGGGATAGGTGATTAGTGGGTGGGATGGAGAGGCTTGGTCCACCAAATTTTGAACTATTCTATATAAATATGAATTTTACAGAAAAAGAAAAATCAAAATGCATACTGGCCCATTAGTGGTTAGGTAACGGGGGCGTAACTGAAAAATGAAAAACCGAAAATTTAAAAAACTAAATAGACCTTACAGAAATTGTTTCATATCCAAAAAATGTAAGCAATGCTCGTATTTTAAAATAATCGCTCCATGAAAATCTACATAATTTACTCAATTAAAGTAAAAGCGTTGTGAATAAATGTTAGAAAATGTAAAAAAAAATTGAGATATCAAAATATATAATATGTGATTGATATTAAATTATGAAATAAAATATTTGTTAAATATTATTGTAGAGTGATTTTTTATATCATGAAAAAAAATTATAAAACGTTTGTACCAGCCTTTTTTTTATTCAGTAAAAGGGAAGACTAATTTTTTTTATGAAGTTAGCAATCTTAAATTTGAAGTCATTATCTTTTTCATTTTGGTTTGTGTCAGTAACTATAGATATCGGTGAGCATTGTAAAAAAAAATTAGTGTCGGTTAAAAATGTGCTTGCGTGTAGACCATCAACATCCTGACACGTCAGTGGTATCACGTGATTTGGGGGCTAACCAAATCACGGCCCATTTCATTACAACGTGAACGTGTCTCGCAGCATGTTTTGTTTTGGGCCACTACCACTTCGCATTTTCCATCATTCCATCCTCCCTAACATTTCTAGTTATTCTCTGTTCTTCTAATACTAATCAAACCTCTTAGTATAACTACTACTCCGGTACTACCATCTTCATTCATCTCTCTTGACGTACTCTCACTTTTAAATTGTTCTCTCTCTCTCTCTCTCTCTCTCTCTCTCTCTCTCTCTCTCGCTCTCTCACACGCGCGCGCGCGCACGCATCCTGTCTATATATACATACGCACGTCTCCCTTTTGTTTCTCCATTGATAAGTTTCCCCTTCCTGCCACAATTCAGTTGGGTGGTGTGTGTGCTTATGGCGCTGGAACTGCAGAGCGAGTCCATGGATTACCGGACGGAGCTTCTCTCTCCGGTGAGGCCGGAGGGCGACTCCGCTGCCCCGCAGGCGGAGGCGCCGGCCCCGGGTAGTTGGAGGCTGAACGTGAACGACTTCTCGTTGCCGGAGGCGCCAAGAGATCCCCCGCTTGTTGCAAGAGTCTTCAGACGAGGCCACGGTGCGTTGTCCTCTTATTTCTTCCTAATCTCTCTGTTAACTGCCGTTCATGCGCTTCCATTTTTTTGTTCTTTTTTGGAAATTTTATTGTGATTATTGATTATGTTGGGGCAATGACTACAAAAAAAAATCGTTGAAAATTAGATTTAGTTATTTTTTTTAATTCGATAGCGTAATCTATTATGCAATTAGTTGTGGTGGATTCAAAAGCTGTTGGAAGAAGAAGAAGAAGAAGAAGAAGGTTGCCAATTTAATAACATGAGTCGGTGTGGATGAGATCAGCTTTCCTTTTCTACAAGTCATGGTTCACTAGATAATTTTTTTCAGGTACTAATAAAATAAAATGAAATATAAGAGAAATCGGAACAAATAACAGGGCCTTGTGTATTTTAATTTAATTTGATCTTCAGACACATAATTCCATTAGGACCAATTCTACACCTGCAAATATTATAGAAAATACTGTACATAATTGATTAATTAAGTCATATACAAATTGTTAATTACTGGAGATATATGGTTTATTAATTTGTCCCGAATTGTTTGTTGGTGGTGATATCCAGTTTGAACTTTTCTTCTGCATAGTTTACTTGTTCCTTTCTCAACTAGAAACATCCCCCCAGATAGCAGTTGGCGGCATGCGTAAGGAACTTTACTTTGTCTTCTCTCCAACACTTAATATCCATGTGGAATATAACTCCTCTGCGCATCTCTTTTAAATAGCACTCCGTTCCAACAAAATGTGGTTGTCACCACATATTATTCTTCTTTTGGCAGCACCTCCATATAGTTTGAAACTATGACTGGATTATGGAATTAAAATTTTCATACTACATAATTCATTTATTTTAAATTAATTGAGTAAAGTATTTTTTTCCTTTCGGAAAATGATTAGCTCATGTATTTTAAATTGTAAAAAAATAGCGGCATGTATCATGGCTTCTTTATACTGTCCACTATATATATTTCTGACATGATTAAATAGGACATGCTGCATCATGAAATTGGCCGTCAAATCGGTCGAATGGGGATCGATTCCATTTTGATACATTAAATTGGATGCCTTGAGGCTTAGCACGATTGAAGCTGCCCAGAAGCTTCACCCGTTTAGCATCTCAATTTTATCAGATTGACCTGTGACCGTGACACGATCCATCGTGCCACAATTATGGGAGAAAAAAAGTTATCCATACGCATGTCCTGCCGGATTCCTTCGCTATGCGTCTCCTTTTAGTTCCTATTTATAAGAAATTATTTATGTATGAATATAATAAGTATCAATTAGTATCATTTCGCCGGGGTTACGAGGAATTTGTCAAAAGTAAGTAAAGAATGGTGGATTGCTGTCATATTTAAGTAATTATATATGAATCCATGAACTTTTAAGCATATTCGTAGGACATGCCATCTCTTTATTGTCAACTAAAAACACGAGATAGCAAACATAATGGAACTAAAGTTATGATTTTCTTTAAATGAATCATTAATTAGTGGTATGTTTTATGAGGTCATTACCAAAAGAGGCTAGTGATTTAACAATCACTTATTTTAAGGCGCCAAGGAATATATATCATGAGTGAAGTGTATATGTACACTACACTTTAGTATATTTGTATCATTTGGAAAAGAAAATAATGGACCGTAGTATTGTCTATCTTACTAATAGTAAACCAAAAATTTCGAAAAAGGAGCGCGCAGTGCTGAAAAATACTTTTCTTTCAATGAAAACATAAAAAATAACTATTTTTTACATAAATTTTGAATAAAATTATTTTTTTTATCAAACATTTAGATACGAGGAAGCTCTCTCTAAAGGTAGTCTGCGTTTGGAAGATTTTAATTTTTTTCAAAAAAAAAACAAAGATGCTTTGAGCCACGTACTCTAAGCATAGGAGGATGATGTTGCTTTCAAGAAAAGCAATAAAAAAATGTTTTTTATTGAAATTTAAAAAGAAAAAGTAGTTAAAAAATTATGCACCAAAACACTTTCATGTAAACTAGAAAAGCACCATGAAAAGCTCTTCCAAATGCATGCCACATTTTATTTCAATAGTGTTTCATCTAGTTCCGATATTTTAGAATAATCCTCAACATCTTAATGTTGTAGTGGTCAATTAGTAGACTATTAACTGTTTAGGTTAAAGTTATTTGCTTGGATATGGAAGAAGTATACAGAAACTGCCAATTGATATGGCAATTAAATGGTTTTAGGCTTTTCAGGTAAACAAAGGAGAATTGCGAAATACTACCGAAAGCAAGGCAAGCTTTTGGAGGACCTCAGTGAAATCGAAACCATGTCGGAGTTGGGTTATGCAGCAACAGCTCCCACTGAGGTTTGTTTCTTGTTCTTCTTTAGGTTTTATGTCCATACAACTTGAAGTTTCTTTTCTTTTTATAATTGTTTGTCAAGTATTAGGATATATGACTCTTTTTCTACAATTTATTTGAGGTCTTAAATTTTGAGTTTAGGATGATAGTCAGAGCCCCAAATCACAACATATCCAATGAATTGTCAGTCAATCGTTGCATTCTAAATGGCACAACTATGTGATTAATCTTTAAATTTCGTTTCCTCTTGTTCATTTCGGATTCATGCATGTTTCAGGACGAGCTAAAGCAACTGGCCAGAAGCGAAAAAATCGCAATCAACATATCAAATGTAGTCAACTTGATCCTTTTTGCCTCCAAGGTGTTGGCGTCCATCGAGAGTAAATCCATGGCGGTGATCGCTTCGACTCTGGATTCTCTCCTGGATTTGCTATCAGGCTTCATCCTCTGGTTTACTGCGTACGCCATGAGGAGACCGAACAAATACAGCTATCCAATTGGCAAGAACAGAATGCAACCTGTGGTAAGTCATACTCAATGCAACAGCTCTCCTATTAGTTCACTGACCTTGGAAGGTAAGAGTTTCTGATTTCAAATATTTATGATCAATCTCCTTCAGTTACTAAGATACCTCTACTTTGTTAATTGTTATGTTAATAGGACTGGTCCGTTTCTGAAAATAAAAAAATTCTGTTGTCTAGTTTTTTTTTACCCTTAGCTTTTATTGTATATATTTCTGCTGAAACTTATTAATGCTTGGACATGAAGTGATATCATTCAGACAATCAACAAAGTTTGAGTATGTTTTCGTTAAATCTGCTGTGCAGGGCATTGTTGTGTTCGCCTCTGTAATGGGCACACTTGGTCTTCAGGTGATGATAGAATCTGGCCGGCAGCTTATTACCAAGGTAGCGTACCATCTCTTAGTTAATTGGCTTGTTATGTTTGTTCATATGAGTGCAACGACATTAATGATGGTGCCTGTGTTTTTACTGCATTGCAGGAGCACACTACTTTTGACAGAGTGAAAGAACTGTGGATGGTGGGCAGCATGGCCTCCGTCACCATCGTCAAGTTCTTCCTCATGATCTATTGCCGCAGCTTCAAGAACGAGATCGTTCGAGCCTACGCCCAGGATCATTTCTTCGACGTCATCACCAACTCTATTGGACTGGTGGCGTCCTTGCTCTCCACCAAATACTACTGGTGGATGGATCCAATCGGCGCCATACTGGTAAGCATGCGTTGCTCTGCTTGCTCAGCAGTACTTGTTGTTTCAGAAAATAAATAAAAAAAGAAGACCATCCAACTTTGCTTTTACTGAATGCAGATTGCAATGTACACGATCTGTACGTGGGCCAAGACCGTGCTGGAGAACGTCTGGTTGCTGATAGGGAAGACGGCGCCGCCGGAGTACCTGACGAAGCTGACCTTCCTGATATGGAACCACCACGAGGAGATCCGGCACATTGATACGGTCAGGGCGTACACGTTTGGCTCCCATTACTTCGTGGAAGTGGACATCGTCCTGCCGGAGGACATGCCACTGAACAAGGCGCACGACATCGGCGAGTCGCTGCAGGAGAAGCTCGAGCAGCTGCAGGAGGTCGAACGGGCATTTGTCCACATAGATTTCGAGTTCAGCCACCGGCCAGAGCACAAATCCAACATGGCGTGAAGCAACCGCGCGCGTCACGCACGGCCGTTCTTAAAAGTATTTTTTTTTTCTCGTCTGCAGCAAAACAAATCAATGTTGTGCTTTTTGTTGCTTCATAATGTAAGTCAGAAATATAAATATGAATTACACGTTGATAACTTGGCATAAAGAAAATTTATCAAGTAATATTCTCCACAGTATATCAAACTTCGTTTTCTCGTTTTATACACCCTTTCTTTTTCCTTTTTTTTATCTTTTTAGTTGTATATCAGACAACATTAGTTCCATCATATTACTTTGTGTGATATAATTTCATCATATTTTAGAATAGTAAACTATATTATCTTCTTTATGTGTTCAAATTCCGAATATTCTAATCTATTAACACTGTAATCTTGAGAGAGAGAGAGAGAGAGTTAATTTAACCGCTTTTTGCCAGAGAGAGAAAGAGTGGGTGGGTGTTAATTTGACCGGTTTTTGCCACTACGAGGACGCACGGACGAAGAGTATTAGCATGGTGCAAAATGCTATTAAGATTCTTTTAGTATAAGGAGAAAATAAAAAAAATATCAATATATATTACTTCTTTAATTTACTACCTTTAGGAGCCATTTAACCAAAAGTTAATATTTTTTTTCTTATCCAATTTACTGAACTTTTAAATTGAAGATAATCAATTAATATCTTTCTTAAGATAACAAAAGTGATAAGAATTCTTAAAAGATGTATTAGGTGATGGATTAATCATAAACTGTGGCCCAGTCATTATTAGTAGTCCATTTGACTAACAGATCGAATCTGAGGTCAGAAAATTTCACGATAAAAGTTTAGGATTGGCCATGTCATTTATGCTCGAATTGAATTAATTAAATATTAATATTTAGCAAACTATTGGATAAAAATATCAAATTTTAATGACTATACATTTCATCTTCCATAAACATATTTCCTCACATAGTAGAATGCTCTCTTAAAAGCACTACAACATCTATACAATGCTTGAGTACAAGATTGACTACTTGAATAATCAAAGAGAGTACATAAAATTTAAAATAGAAAACGTTTAATAGATATGGAAGTCTCATGTCATTATAAATTTTTAGCGTCTCCAAACATACTAAATCATTAAGCATTACAATTCAATAACTAAATAAAAAAGATATCTAATTTAAGAACCATAATTGTGTGCAAGATGCATCTATCACACGCATCGATTGTTGCTAGCATATCCCTACATATTAATTACATGCATGATTAAATATAGGGAAGATAATTCTTTCGTGAGCTATGAAATCTAATATGTAAGATAACAAATAAATATAAAATTTATGATAGCAAAAAAGCATGAAATAAATTAGACTTGTAAAATATAAAATTATGGTCAACAATCTATAAAATGTAATGCACTATCAATGTTCTGATTTTAGTACATTTCATTCAATACCATTTTTCAATGTGTTGCTTCATTTCCTATACAATATTATGATCTCAATATCTTTCATCCAATATTCTGTTTCACTGTGTCCTTTCTTTTTTTATACAATGGCTATGTTTCACTGCGTCCTTTATTTTTTATACAATGTGATTATTATTTTTATTTTTTACTTATCTCATTAGTAACTTTACAACCATAAGAATTTAAAAGGTTCGTCAATACAATGATCAATGCACAAACCACAATAGATGCCCACAAGGGGGATGATGCTCGAGAATCTTCTTTATTACACGGAGGATAGTAGTTCATACAAAAGAAATTATATAGCTTCGCTACAGCTATGCTACTAGCCTCTAACAGTATGATGATACATCTTTGACTCTTAACAATGCAATATATAGTGACCTCAAATTTCATTAACTTATCTTGTTTAACCTTTATCTTTACCCAATTTTTTTCCTTTTCAAAATATATGGTTTAAGAATAGTTCAACATTTAGGGTTTATAAGAAGTTAAAGAAACACATATCATTTTAACCTTCACCAATACAAGCCATGTCGAGGTTTAACAAATGTCGTATTCAGTGGCAGGGACCTTATCAACATGTGTTTCCATCCCGTTCATCAACATGGACCATGTTAGGGTTTAACACGGATCGTGTGCTTCAATAACCTATTTATATGTGGCATGATCAATGTGTTCTGGATGACGCAGATCATAAGTTGCATTAGGTAGTTAATCCTTCCAATGTGATTCATGCTCTAGCATAATTTGATCAAAATAATATAAGATATGATGCTCTTTCACGGTCGAGTTGACGTGAACTATGTCTAGTATGACCCATACCATATTTTTGGTTAGCATGGTCTAGGGAATAATCCCCACAAATGCGAGCGTGGAGCGCCTCTGGTACTACACAGATTGTGTCTCTCGATCCATGCGTTCCGAGGGACAACTTTACGGACACGGGTCATGTTCAAGGAAAATGTGGTCTTGGTCCAATACTATGCATTATTGTAATCTCTCTATTTTCATGTAATCAATATGCAATTAAATTCAAACTTAAAGTAAAACATATGGATCTAAGAGTAGATCAATAACTGGGTACAATCTCACAACATATCATAATATAGAGATCAAAACATAGCATGCATTATCCATTGAGGAAATTATATCTAGAAGAGATTTGTGGATCGTTCAGTCTTCACGCTCCAGAAGTTCCTCGCCTTCGTCCTCCTTAACCCGCCCTACGATTGATCTTCTTTTGTTTCTCTTATTGTGGTTTCAGTATAAAAATTAGAGGAGAGTATTAAGATCATGGGAGAGATCAATTTCATACCTCTTCACCTAGAAAGAAAGAGGAGGGGAGAGGAAGAAAAATCTCTATGAAGGATAGCATGAGGGAATAATGACCTTTGGGGAGATCAATTTGTGGCCTATGGTATATATAAGGTACTTCTAGAATTTCAATTAATTTTAAAAGGAGTCAAATATTAATTCTTAATCTTGCTAGAAGTCCAAAACTTGTAGCCACAATAAGGTCCACATCCAAGTTGAACATGATCCGCATTGGACCTCCCGATGGACTTGGGTATTGTATTATAAGCCTTTTAAACAATAAATTTGTCCTCGAATTCAAAGTAAGATAAAGGTACCAAAAAGATTTGAAAAATCCTTGCACATCTCTAACTCGAGCTCCCACGAAAAATCGTTGCCTTAGTGACGACTCATCAGTACCTTGACTAGTGACACCTCCTTGTTCCTTTTGCATTAAGAGTGATGCTCCAAAATCTCTGAATACTCCTCATAAGTTGAATCCTCTTTTAGATTCGGCTCTTGAAATTTAATCACATTAGCATCATCATGCAGGTATTTTTTGAGTGTGGACACATGAAAGAAATTATGCATACACCTATAAGAAGGGGGTAGTGCTAGCCTAAATGCTCCTTTAACAACCAATTCTAGCACCTTGAGTGGACCTAAATATCGAGAGCTTAATTTTATCCTCTTGCTGAATCTCATGACACCTTTACTTGGGGAATCTTCAACGTAACTTTGTCTCCATCCTTAAAAAATTGTTCTGGCGTCCTTTATCTGCATAGGCCTTCTATCGACTTTGTGCTGCTTTCATCCTTCTTCTGATCAAGTTAATCTTGTTAGCATACTATTGTACCATTATAGGACCCAATAATTTTCTTTCACCTACTTTGCTCCATCATGTTGGTGAACGACATGACCTCCTATATAAGGCTTCAAAAGGAGCATAATGCTAGAGTGGTAGCTATTATTATAGGTGAACTCAATCAGTGGTAGACGTTCATCCCAACTGCAAGGCTAGTCCATCGCACAAGCTCTGAGCATTTCCTCTAATGTTTGAATAATCCTCTCTGATTGCCCATTGCTTTGCAGATGAAACGTTGTAATAGAACTTAGCATGTTCCAAAAATGAAACGTTGTAATAGAACTTAGCATGTTCCAAAAAAGTCTTGGAAACTTTTTCAAAATTTGATGGTAAACTGTGAGTCTCTATATGACAAAATAGAGAATGGGATGCATGTATCTTGATGATCTCCCTTGTGTAAATCCATCAAGCTCTCCGCTAATTGTTTCTATTTCATCGAAAGGAAATGAACGTACTTTGTCAATTTGTCACCACTACCTATATCACATCATAACCTTTCTTGATATGGGGAAGATTGGTGACAAAGTTTATCGTGATGTATTCCCATTTTTTTTCTTGGATGCTCAAGGGCTTGAGCATTCCTTAGCCTATAGTGCTCAATCTTCACCCATTGCCCATAATGAATTGGGACACATAATCCGCAACTTGACTTTTTTATGTTGTTCCACAAAAGCTTCTCTACAACTCCTGGTACACTTTCGTGCTATCTGGATGAATGGAAAAATCCAAATTGTGACATTTATGCAATACCTCTTTTGTTTGAAATGTTGTTGGGACCCAAAAGTCGTCCTAATATCTTATGCCACCATCCACATACATCATGAAGCCCTTTGGCTCTTGGCTACATCTATCAACCATGTAATCATTCTCAACATCTTCTTTATGTGCATTTTTAATCATGTTCGCCAAATCTAATTGGATTTGATGCATCATAAACATTACTCCACTTTTAATAGGCCTCGGATTCCATTAGATAATATTTTCCATTTGTCTCCACTTGTGTACTCTCAAGCAAGCAAGTGATTCTTCCCACTTCCTACTTAGGGCATCGACAATTGATTCCACATTGCTTGGATGGTAGCGAATGGTGAAGTCCTAGTCATTAAAAATCTTGATTCACATGTGTTGTCTTATGTTAAGTTCCCGTTGAGAGAAAATATACTTCAAACTCTTATGATATGTGAAGATTTTGAATGTCACGCCATATAAGTGTGCCTCCATATCTTTAAAGCAAACACCACTACTTCCAGCTCCACATCATGTGATAATTTGCTTCATGTTTCTTGAATTACCTTGACATATATGCCACGACTTTGTCGTACTGCGTGAGTAGACACTTGATACTTGTGCCATAAATATCACTATAAATCATATATCTACAACTTCAAGAAGGAATTACGAGTATTGATGTTGTCGTCAATTGACTCTTTCGCTCTTAGAAATTTTTTTCACACTTTTGGGACCAATCGAACTTGGGGTCATTCTTTGTCAATTTCGGTAATGGCAATGCAATTTTTGAAAAATTCTTGATGAATCTTCTATAGTAACCTGCAAGTCCTAAGAAATTATGAATTTTTGCCACATTCTTCAGTGGCATCCAATTTGAGACTGCTTCAACCTTAGGAGGGTCCACTGAAATACCTTGCTCAGATATAATGTGCTCAAGTAAAATGATTTTATCTAGCCAAAATTCATACTTGGATAATTTTGTATGTAATTGGTGTTGCCGCAAGAATTCTAGCACAATTTTAAGGTGTTCTCGATGTTCTTATAGGCTCGATGAATATATTAAGAATCATTGATAAGGACAATTAAAAATTCATCTAGATAAAGTTTGAACATCATATTCATGAGATCCATAAGTATTTCAGGAGCATTTATTGGTTCACATGACATAACAAGGAACTCCTAGTAACCATACCTCGACCTAAAGATTTTTTTGGTATATCTTCTTCGACAACTCTAAGTTAGTGGTAACCGTTTTGTCGATCGATCTTTGAGAAGACTGTGACTATAAATAGTTGATCGATAAATTGTTGATGTGCGACAGTGAATATTTATATTTCATTGTTACATTGTTAGCATCTTGTACTTGATTCACAACCTAAAAGATTCGTTTCTTCTTCACAAATAAGGTTGGTTCACCCTAAGGTGAAACATTTGGTCTAATAAAACCTTTGTCGAGGACTTCCTAAAATTTTCTTCTTAAGTTCCTACATCTTTGTTGATGCCATATGATACGGAGGTTTGGGGATTGGTGCTATTCCTTGAAGTAGCTTGATACGGAAATCAATATCTCATTGTGGCGGTAATATGGAGATGACTTTCAAAAGACATCCAAAAATGTTTCGAACAACATCCAGTTGCTAGGAATCTTTAATAAAGGATTCAAGACTGATGACACTGGATAAATATCCTCGAAAACCCTTCTTGAGAATTTGATGAGCTTGGAATGCTGACATGATCACCTTGCTCTAGTCCGATAGAGTGCCTCTGGTTGTGACTTGTGGGCTGCCATGAGTATCGATGACTCTTCTTCTTTTTGCATAGTACAAGTGCATCATGGTATGACAATCAAATCCATAACTAAGATGATATCATAATCCATAAAGGGAATGACTATCAAATTTTCTTAATAGTCTTGTTGCATCGGGGTCTTCCCATTTTAATTCCTTTTGGCGCTCGACATAATCTCTCTCCAAGTGTTTAGCCAACTCAAATGCATCATCGAGGGTCTTGCAAAAAACCTAATAGTTTTTGTCATCAGCTCTGGACTCAAGCCTTGGACAAAATGATCAACTCTCTCTTTCATCTTTCTTTAGTGTGTTGTACTTGTCCAATCGGATGAACTTGTTCACACATTGTTCTACAATCATGTAGTCCTATTGCAGTTGTAGAAATTCACGTTGCTTCAAGTTGCACTGGTAGGTGGAAGGAAGACTTTTTTGAAACTTCCCCAAGCAACAACTTCCTACTCAACAAATTTTGGTGACCCTCATAATCTTCCACCAATCCTTTGCATCCTTACAATGAGCAACATATAAAACCTTTCAATCTTATGAACACTACATCAACGCAAATGTTTCCCCCATGGAATCCATCCATCGCTCCACCTGAGCAAAATTATCAGAATCGTCAACTTGTAGGGGTAAGAGCTTCAAGAAATGTTGGATGGTAACCTTAGGTGCATGAGCTTGTTGATCGTGTTAATTCCCCACAATTTGGCTACTTTAGGCTTTGCTCAACACCTCTTCTTGCTCTTTTGTGATAAACTAGTACAAGGTGACATATTTTAATTATATCACTCTCATATTCATGTCATTATGATGTATGTTTGATGTGTTAATTATGCAAAAAATATCGCTAGCAAGTGCACTAGTTGTATCAAGTAATAGTTCAACGGTGAGTTGAGTATCGATCCCATGATGACTAATATTAACTCTATTTATTTAATCCCATCTATTAATAGGAGATGACAAGGGTTTTTATGAAAAAGAATATTTGAAAAGAAAAGTTGATGACAACAACCACTAGGTCAGGATGAGATAACAAAAAATCAAGAAAAAAATCAATTTCACCACCAGATTAATCAAGTTTATTTCCAAACAAATTCCTAAGTGGATTAGGATCTACCTACAGTATGATGTCCTCTTCAAGATGCGCCAACTATCTTAACCCAAGTAGACACAATTGTTCCTCTCCAAGATGTCAATCTTATCTATTGAAAAATGAGATGCATTAATAAGTAGCTCCTATCCTATAGATAATTCTTCTCTAGGATGTCAATCTTACATATCACACACCTAAATATTCCTTTCCAGGATGCTATTCGGATGTGAAATGTTTCAAATTCAATTTAAAAAATCAATTTTAGAGTTTCAAAGAGAATTAAGAACTCACTATTCTTCTCTAAGATGCTAACAAGGATTAAAAAACTTAGAGAAATCATAAAAAAATATTTCACACATCATTCATGTGCATAGAAGATTTGGAGAATTAAAATCAATAAAGTCAAGAGTTAAATGTGCTTCTCTTATAGTAAAAATCTACTCCACAAAAAACTATGAAATTACAGTGAGTTTATCCTTCATAATAAGAGAAATAAGAATAATTAAGGAGCAAAAACACCTAAATGGTTTTCTCCTTTGAAGTTTTCTGCAACAAATTCTTCTTCTCTAATGTTAGGCTTGGTCTCCAGCGGGTAGGAAGAGTCTTTTGATGTCAAAACTTGGTTTACAATAGATAGACTTGAATCCATGATCAAAATATCCAAAATATAACTCAAAACAACTTCAAAAAAAAATATTTTTCTTGGAAATTGTCATGGCCCATGACAGAGATATCACGGTCATAGCGAAGACAAAAACTATTCTGGAGATTGTCATGGCCCGTGAAATGGACTTTATGGCCGTGACCGATGCTGAAAATTGCATATGGAGTTGTCACGAACTGTGAAAATGAGTGTCATGACCGTGACAGAGGGGTAAAACTTGGTTCTGGGCTGTCACAGACCATGAAATGGGTGTCATGATCGTGACTGAGTCTAATAGATGACTTATGGAGTTGTCACGAGCCGTGACTTTTAGTGTCATGGCTGTGAAAATCAAGTTGAGGTACTCCCTGGCCGTGAATGCAAAATTATGGGCGTGAAATGGGCAAAAGTTACAATTTTTGGGTCATCATGGCCGTGATATTTTAACTAGGGTGTTACCGTAGTGTTACGAGCTTGTAACGACCAAAATTCATGATTACTGATTTCATGGTTAGGACAACCATTTTCATAGCTATGAAATTGATTTCCTGGGCCGTGAGTCATTTCATGATCGTGAAATCTGTATCATGACTTTGAAATTGAAATTTGAAAAATTGAAGTCAAATCATTTTCTCAATCAATCTTATCAATTTGTGAACTCCAGTTCAAAATAAAGCGATTTTTAGTTGACTTTTATTCAAAGAGGAGTTTGACATGAAATTAAAATCTTGAAAAATCATATTAATCATCAACTCCATAAATAAAACCCTTGAACACTCTATCTTTCCCCAATCTCTCTCATGTTGATGTGGGATGCTAGATGTCGAAGAAAAAAATTGAAATTGGAGGATCAAGATCAAGTTGAAGGCCAAAGGAGTCTGATGCCTGGTGCACTCGATAGAGGATTGTGCTACAGATTCTTCCATAAGATTCATATTTCTTTATTATTTTATATGTTATTGGGAAGAACTTTTATTTTTCAAAGTTAATTTATGATCTTATGAAGTAGTTTTATATTAGGGGCCTTTGTTGAACTTTATTTTATATTGAACATTTTTTAATAAATAATTTCTTTTGAACATGATTGTTATCCTTAATGCTTTTTCTCTACATGGAGATTGGTGAAATTGATTATTAGATATTTTGTGTAATCATATTTTATCCTTCTATGTTGGTGAGAAATTGATCTTTGAATTTAAATCAAATCAATTCATGTCTTAATCTAAATTACACGTTTGAGAGTCTTAGGTTGCTTAAGCGGCCAGCAGTTTAAGAGTTGCAATATTAATGCATCTTAAATTTAAAAATAGTTAGGAAATATTCATTTGAATGTCTCGATTAATGTAAAATTAACATAGGTAATTGCACTTGTTTAGGATATCACAATTTAGGCAATTCTTAATCCACTATTAAATTCGATCTGAATGCTTTAGACTGATTCAATATTCATAGTGGTGAAACAAGGTGCCCTAATTTTTCAAATTGACTGATCTTATCCTATATAATCTTTTCTGGTTATATCTTATCTATTAATTTTCAATTATTCAAATTTAGGCACATCAAACTTTGTCATAACTAATATTTTTCTTTATCAACTCTTGAAATTAGATATGCTAGATATCACTAGTCCTCGTGGGTTTGATTCTATACTCATACACTTATTATTGAATGGCTAGTGTGCTTGCTAGTGAAATTAGATCGCATCAACTTTTTGGCATCATTGCCACGAACTAAGTGTTGACTTACTTGTCTATATTAATTAATTTGAGATTTTTTTCCTTTTTGTTTTCAATTATCTGAACATTTTAATTGCATATACTTTCACATTTCTTTTGGTGTTATGTCAGTTTTCATATACATAACTTCATCGACAATGTCAACTTGATAAGATAATGGGAGTATATATTCCTTATTGGTGGACTACACCACATGCAATTCCTTTCACAATGACAAAATTTCAAGTCATGAAAGAAAGTCCATTGATTGATACCACCTCCAACATTGAAAGTATGCTATTGAAGCTTCTATCAACAATTAGATCAAAACTCCACGTGCAAGAAACAATGATTAATAACTTAGTGAAGCGAGTGGAAGAATCAGAAGTTCACAAGAAGAAGTCTGATAAAGCTCAGTGAGATTGTTTCATTTGTCACTCTTTGTTCGCTAGTAAAGTTTTCTTTCTTTTTTTCTTGTAGATTGTTTTAGCTGTGTTAGGTTGTTAGAGAATCCATCCCTAGTCTTCCCAAACAACAATCAGTTTTGAAGTTCGGGCATCACATTCTACACTAAATGAATACATTGAGTCAGTATGAGGATATTCGCATGATAATCATGAAGTAGGAACACACCGACATAATAATTCGTCGCATGCACAACTACCACATTAGCAAAGGTCATTTTGGAATATCTCTGTCGTCGTTGCCTCCATGTCAAGACTAGTTGTGTTGTATATTTTTCTTTATTTTTTGTAATTTATGGTTATTTCCATAAACCTCTCTCGGACTATAGCAAAAATCCAAATCTAACCTTGAAATATAAAATCAGACAGAAAAAGGTCTGATGGTAATATCCAAATCTAACCTGAACTTTTTTCGGTTGGACAATTTAATCCAATCATCTGGTTTTGAATTTATTAAAAAAAAATTTAGTTTACTAAATTATCATGTTACCCTCCTAATTAAAAAAATGATCCATCCTATCACATCTCTCTCTGCTCGCTCTCTCTCTCTCTCTCTCTCTTGCTCTCTCACTCTCTCCTCTCTCCAAGTTCTCTCTCACCCACTTTCCTCTCTCCCTCTCCATCTTGCATGGCGAGCTAAGCCAGTTCGGCGACCTGTGCGAGCTCGCATCGCCATGCGCGAAGTGACGAGCTCGAGCAAGTTGTGCAAACTCGTGCAGGTAACGCGAGCTCGAGCATGGTGAGATTGTCGCCTCCGCGAGTTCGTGCATGGCGAGCTCGCGTGACCTTGCCGCCTGAGTTCGCGCAGGTCGCGCGAGTATGCCATCTGTGCGAGTTCATGCATGTCGTGCTCGTGCAATTCACGTCGCCATGTGAGAGCTCGCACAAAAGCCTCACTTGCATGGTGACCAGGCGAGAGAGAAAGGGAAGAGAGAGCACACGTTCAGAGAGAGAGAGAGAGAGTGGAGAAAGAGTGCGAGCGGAAGGAGAAAGAGAGAGACTTCAGAGAGAGTAGAGAGAGAGATTGCAGAGAGAAGAATTTTTTAGTTAGAAGGGTAAATTAGTAATTTAATAAGTTAAAACAATGTGAATAAATTCAATACAAGATTGTTGGATCAAACTAGTCGATCAATAAAAGTTTAGACCTACTTTTGCCTGAGTTTATACTTTAGGGTTAGATCTAGATCTTCGTGATAGTTCGAGGGAGGTTTATGGAAATGACCCTTTTATTTATTGTGTCATCATATGATATCTTCTCCTTATTTTGGCATGAAACTATGAACAATGTAGTTCCAGTTTGGTGGAGTTTTCATTAGCATGCATCGTATTTTGCTTTAGCATTTTATTTTCTGCAATAGTATTGCATGTTTGCTTATGTATTACATTCACTAATGAAAAATAAAAAAAAATTGTAATTTTTTGCTAAATAAAAAAATACTATTAATATCTCACTAACCCTTGTTTAACATCAAACTATCTCTCATGTCAAACTCAAGAGTATCTTGTAGATCTATGAAATTCAAATGTTATTCTCTTTATTGTCTATTAATTGAGTACTAAATACTGGAGTATGAGTCTTATTGACTAGAACTATGAATTCTTAGACAATATCTTGTTTTCTTTAGTCTTGATGGTAATAACGTTTTTATTGAATTTATAAGTATCATGTGAGCTACCGATAAAAATGGAAAAAAAATAGTATGTTGAAAGAAGAAAAAGAACATTGAAAAAAAGAAATTAAAATATGAAAGTAAAAAAATGAACTGAAAAGATACTTAAGTTCTATTTGGAACCTTGGTGAGTTCGGATAAGTAAGCTTGAAGGGTGTCTTAATTATTTCTCTAAGGTCGTAGTTAGCTTGAGGGGTCTCTTAAAAATTATTGCCCTAAGGTCGTCTAGCCTAGGAGTTATCAGTCGAGATCCTACTGCATGTACCACCTTGTGTAATATGAAGAAATGCTTAAGTATTAACTCAACTACCTTAGTTTGAATATTCATTTAAAACCTGAGCATATTCAGGCAAGTAAACTCATTGGGGACTGTAAAATCTTGATGGCCCAAGGTCAATTAGTTTAGGATCCATCGACCGAAAGCCCGTTTCATGAAAAGCAACATGTTATCAAAGTGAAAAAAGTATAAGTTCATTTGATACTTGCATAATCAACATCAATAATTTTACTGGATAAACTATTACTTTTGTTTAGCACAAGGTTGAACCTGAGACTATTTAAAGATGTTTAAGATTCAGAAATTTTATGAAACTTGGCTCTGACAAAGGTGAGATACTCTTATGATGAACATGTAATGGTACGAAAAAAATATTGACCTACAGGATGATGATTATGATGGAACGTTTTTGAGTCTGCCTTCAAACTTGCTTGATGACAAACAAGATTTTAAGATTGAGGGAGTTAAGTTTGCATTAGCATGCATCATAAAAAAAGAAATGAAGAAATATTTAAGTTCTATTTGGAACCTTGATGAGTTCAGGCAAGTGCTCGAGGGGTGACTTAACACTTATTGCTTTAAGGTTTTCCAACCTGGAAGTAATTATTCGAAAGCCTGTTACATGGACTATCCGTGCAATATGAAATAATACTTAAGTATCAACCCATCTACCTTAGTTCAAAATTCATCAAAATTCGAGAACATTTGGGCAAGTAAACCTATAGGGGGCTCTTAAATCCTGATGACAAGAGACCAATTGGTCTAAGATCCATCGATCGAAAGTCCGTTACATGAAGTTCTTGTGCAATCCTATTTGAAGGCTAGAACTTGCAAAAGAAAAATGTTTGTCAAAGTGAAAAAAATATAAGCTCATCTAATACTTGCATAATCAACATTAATGTTTTAACCATATATAATGTGTTTTTCTTTAGCACAAGGTTGAACCTGAGATTATTTAAAAATGTTTAAGATTCATAAATTTTATAAAACTTGGCTCAAGGTGAGATGTTCTTGTGATGAACATGTAAGAGGATGGTACGAGGAAAGTATTGATCTATATAATGATAATTACTATTGAATTTTCTTGAGTTCGCCTTTAGACTTCTTCTAGACAAATAAGATTTTTAGTTTGGGGGAGTTTGATGCATGTAGATTTTAACATATTATTCATAGCCTATTTAGTTCATTTTTCTCAGTTATTGCATAGCATGCATCATTTTACTAGATTATTTATATTTATGTTTTTATTTACAAAACTATACAATCTTTTGATTTTTGATATCTAGAAGCACGAGACAAAATAACGAAACCAACAAAAAGGTTGCACTCAATTCGAAGTTAAAATGAAGCCATAATCGTGATTTTTCATAATGTTGTGTTATGCGACCAATCTCGATCATGGTCGTGACAGACACTTTCACGATCGTGAAACATCAAAAATGAAATTTATCCTTTGTCACGGTCATAAAATTCTTGTCACGGGCCGTGAAATGGAAATGTTACGTCGAAAGGCTCAGTCACGATTGTGAAGTTCTTGTCATGGGCGGTGAAGTGAAAAAAACATCGTTAAAGCCTCAGTCATGGCTATGAAACTAATTACAGAGTTGTGACAACCGTTTTCATGACCGTCAAACTAATTTCAAGGTCGTGACAACCATTTTCATGATCGTCAAACATCTACAATCGCTATAGATTCTTCCTTAAGATTTGGATATTTTTTATTTCTTTTGTTGCTGAGAATAATTCTAAGTCTATAATTAAATTAACTTTTTTTTTAATTTGATTTGATCTATGTTAAAACAAAGTGTCCTAATATTTCAAATTGACTGATCTTATCCTATTTTTTTATAGTTCAATCTTATTTGTTAATTTTCTACTATTCAACTTTCAATCACATCAAACTTGTCAATTGAAATTTTCTCTATCAACTTTTGAAATAGATAGGCCAAGTTGTAATAGTCCTCATGGATTCGATTCTCTAGTTATATACTTTATTACTTGAACAACTAGTGTGCTTGCTAGAATAATTTTAAACTGAATAATATCATATATCATAAAGAATATTATATATAACATTAAAATCGATTTCAATAGATCTTCATGTCATGATAGAGTTTTATTGCTCAACAATAATGCTGCATAATGTATATACTTCTGATTAGTCTTGCATGTGTTGTGAGTGTAACGCCCCCAGAAGACCACCCCACCACTTGGCAGAATGCCCTTTCGGAGACGCTACACATCATACTTAATCTTGACTTAAAGGTTGACTAACGAGATTGGTCAACTAAATGCAGAATACATAAAACAAATAAAAACTCTTTTCATAACATAAAATAATTGCGGAAGTCTTACATAACATAAATTGTCTCATAAATAACTATTACATCACTTTTGAAAAGAAATAATCTAGAGACAACTTGACTTAGGACTTCTATCATATGTAAACAACATCATCATCACGAACATCTATCGCCGCATGCACCACTAGTCATTATAGCACCTTAGATCACTATCCTGCAGGATCCAAAGTAAGGGGAAAAATAAAATCCACCATGAGCTATAAAACTCAGATATGTAAGACACAATAGAAAGATACTTTTCATGATGGAATAAAAGCATGAAACTTAAACCATATCATCATAATTAATCATTCATAATCATAACATGAGGGTCATCATAAAGCATCATACATATCTTTACTTTCTTACATATTGTCTTTCTCATATCTTGCTTTCTTTCTTTACTTTCTTTCATCATCTTTAACTTATCATCTTTAACTTATCATCTTTACATAACTTTACTTTTATTATCGTTAGCATATCATAACTTTCTTGCATCAGGAGTGAGCTATGACATCAATCAAACATAAACCACTTCATACATACTTTTCTTACATAACTTTTCTTTCATTAACATATCATTACTTTCTTGCATCATGAGTGAGATATGACATATAGTCAAACATCAATCACTCTGAGCGTATACACAAGGAGTAAGCTATTACCAATGGTCAAATATCAATTACTCCACATCATCATCTTCATTAATTCATCATCTTTGTTTTATCTTTTCTTTCTTTACATGCATCATCTTCCTAATTCATGGGATGCATACAATACATCATCATTCATTATTCATCCATCCTTAGCATCTAATGCAATATGCTCCATGCAAGTATTAAGCCAAGTGGTTATCTTCTTAAGTTATTCTTATCCCATTAGTGACTTTGAGGTGACTTTGAAGGTTGTTTTGTTGTGACTTTGAATGACTCATGAGTCTTTAGAGGCTTCGCCAATAGGTTAGTGGGGGTGCAAAAAATCACGATGGAAAAGGATGCTCGAGAAATTCATTTGTTGCAAGGCGGAGAGAAGGTCAGGCAACAGGAACTAGGTAGCAGCTGATCTACCAGTCCCCCATCATCATAAACATTATCGCTCACAATCATTCAATGCATGACAGTCTCATCATTAATTTGTGTGGATGAGTGACCATTTATCTTGTCCACATATTAGTCCTTATGATTACATAAGAATTCCACAACATCTACTATTAGAATAAAAATTATTCGACATAATAGGAATTCGGAATACTGCAGTCACAACCCGTGACAGCTCCATCACGGCCCGTGACTGACCTGTCACAGCCCGTGAAAGCTCCATCACGGCTGTGACCGAATGCTCGACACATCCTTTGACGTGGTCACGGCCCGTGACAGACATGTCACGGCCGTGACCGAATGTTAGGGTCTTCAGGTAGCATGGTCACGGTCGTGACAACCATGTGACAACCGTGACTGAAGGGTCTTTATTTTTCTCATCCTCGTCACGTTTCACGACTTGTCTCATGACCTCGCGTCATGACATGTGATGGGATAATCACGGCCCGTGACATAACCATCACGACCGTGACCAAATAGGGATTTTTCCTATAATCTATTGTCACATCCGTGACTGAGGGGGTGACTTCGCCCTCTCCTGTCACGGCCCGTGACATGCCAGTCATGGCCGTGACCGAGACTTACTATGGCGAATTTTGCCTTTTTCTTCTGCTGTTCTTTCTTGATTTCGTTCTTATAGACACTTCATCATATGAGGATCAACAAGACTACGTTTTCTACATATTTTAACTATAAGAAACACATCATATGAACCTTACGTCATTGTCATAAATCATATCTAATTATTCATGAAGAGAAGGCATTTCTAGGGCATGAACATCTTAAATACAAGTCTTAAGGCATATCATCATCATATAAATTATGAAACTTTCTCATAAATTCCCTTATTGAATCACATTATACAGAAGCATAAACAGGGATTCTAAGACATGAACATCATCATATGCATCATAAATCTACGTCATTAATCTTTTCCAATTAAATCTATTCATTTATGGCTAATCTACCATTCTAAGGCATGAAATCATCATATTACACGTTTCATCATTTTAAATTAATCCAATGCTCTAGATCAAGAACATGTTCATGTAATTCATCCATAACATCCTGGAAACCTAGCATGCAATTATACACCAAGGAAAGTCCGATCTAAATGGATATGCCTATTTACATATCTGTTAGCCCATAAGCTCGATGTCATGTTCGTCTTTAACTCGTTCCTGCATTCATCTATGGCGATCTTTCTATGGCGTCACTCTCCAATCATTGATTCGTCTTCTCTTTAGATGCGGTAGAGAAAGAACTAGTTGTAATGGAGGAAAATGAGTCCTCCTTTGGGTGAGAGAAAATTAGGACCGGCTAGAGAATTCATGAGGAGAGAAAAGAATGAAACTCAGATATGATGATTTAATTTGAGATTATGGCCAATTAAATTTGGATTTCTAATTGAAATTGATTATGAGAACATTTTTAGAATTCGAAATTTGGGAAGTTACAGTGAATATATATGAAAATATCACCTTACAAGGCGTGACATATTTTGAGACTAAATCTAAACATGAATAATACCGCATCTGACTCATTACAAATTTTCGAGCAACCAAACAGGTACTCAAACTTCCAATGAACCGCAAAAGCAACTTCTCTCTTCCTCTCTCTCTCTTTCTCTCTCTCTATATATATAAGGGCGGATCCACATATATCCGGGGGAGGGGAGGGGTCTCGGCTCCCCCAACTTTTTGGTATATAAAGTATATATATGCATATACTAGTAGTTATAGTCAATAAATAAAATAAATGCTAAAAATTATCATAATTATCTAACTGACATGATAGATAAGTTGTTTTGACTAACATCGAGAGGTGTAGGGTTCAAATCTTGACCCCTCCTATTTTTTTGTAATTTATAGTTATATATTTTAGCCACTCTATCTTTCTTTCCTAAATCCGTCCCTATAAAAATAAAAATTATAAGTGGTGTGTCTATCAAGAAAAGAAATCCAAAACTTGATATGATTGCAAAATCTCAATGGAAACCCCAGCAAGCAAAATCACATTTCAGTTAATAAAAAAAAATATATATATTTATATATATATATATACCGATTAACTCAAAAATAAAAATTATAAGTGGTGTGTCTATCAAGAAAAGAAATCCAAAACTTGATATGATTGCAAAATCCCAATGGAAACCGGAGCAAGCAAAATCACATTTCAGTTAATAAAAAAATTAACCAAGTCGATCTCACATGAAACCGACATGTTATTCAAGCTTTATGTTGCTCAAATGATAAAGTAAAAGCAAATCACAGTTTAAACATAAAAAATTAATAGATAAACGAGTAAAATGGACGTGACGCACACACGTATATATATTCTGCGAAAAGAATTTGAATTTTCATATTAATTGCAGCTCTAAATTTTTATTTTTATTTAAAAAGTCACACACTATTAAAGTAATTATAGATTTAGCTTATCACTATAATTTATTGAAAAAGGGTTTGATTCAACATTTTTCATTTAAGTAAGTAAATAAAATATTACGGACTTCTAAATTTTCTACAAAAATATTAATATTTTATCATTTTTTTTTGTGGCATTCTTACATTATTAATGAATCAATTTTGATTATATATCTAAAATGATATTAATTTTCAGTTGTAATGGATTAAAAAATAGTAAATTAATAATATAATATTTTAATTACACGTACGTATAATAACTATAGAGTTGATAATTAATTATCTTATTTTTAATAAAGTATATAAGAGAATAAAATTATATTTAATTCAAAAAAATTATGACTATAAGAAATTCAAACTAAATATGAAAGTAAAAGTTTGAAATCTTTTTGTATGATTTACCAATTTATAAGCAATTAATGTGTTGGAGGCACAACAGGCAAACAAGTCGCTAGCTGTAGAGCCACCGCGTTGATTTACTTTGGAGTCATTCGCAAGTGAGTTGTGCATGGCCGTTGATTTGTGCATGTTCTTCATCATGATATTGTCCTGTAATAAGAACCACTTGTAGATGCGACGGATCAAAGATAAAAAAATAAATTGTCATATTTAACATTTTGTCGTTTCGGATTAATACAAAAAAGTCTCCTCGGAGAACCAAGAATCAAACAGCTGAAAATTCATATTCGTTGTTAATCTTAAATTTCTTCTAGATTCTCATACGATCTTAAATGGACTCAGTCGGCCATTAATAACCGAGTTCATTTTTGTGTTTTAAAGAGAAATGTTTATGTTTAAGTTCTATTACATAATACATATATATATATATATATATATATATATATAATTTTTTATTTAAAGAGGAAGTAGATGGCAACGTGTTCCTTAGCCCTATAATGGTCGTGGATTAAATCTCAACAATTTAGCAGCATTTTTATCTTAGTTTTTAAACATTTGAGATTAAATTTGACGCTGATATATAATCCTTCAAAAGTGCAGCTCAATGAGTGACTAAAGGTCCTTCCAGACACCACTAACTTATATATTTAATTTAAAATTTGATTAGTCAAAATTATATATATTTAACGTTCTCAAAATTGCACATCGTCACTGACAAAATATGACCTCATTAAACGTACTTCTTTTAACTTTACTTTGATCAACAAGTTGGCCTATATCATTTAAAATTAATAATTTAAGTTAAAACAATCTTTTCTAATAGATAAAATTAAAAATATATTACATCAGTTCCAATAGAAAGCTAATCATCAAAAAATAAAATACTAATGATTCAGAGTATCATCCATCTCTATCCTATGACTAATAAAATACAATCAGAATCCTACGTCATGTATAAAATAAACAATCACGAGCTGCATCATCATCACCTTCATTAACACCTATCAAGCATCTAAATTACCTAGGGAACTGAATTCGTAGAGAAAAACCCATGAGTTGTGATACTCAGTATGTAAAGATCATGTATAAAGTCCTTAATATGTAATAGAATATAATTTGACAATTTACAATTTAAGAAGGAACAATAGGATAATTATTACCTCGATGATCTCAAGATCCACTTTAATCTGTATCAATTATTTTCAATATGTTTATCAATTGATAACAAGAATATCAATTGCACCCATCTTGGGATGCACATATCTTTCTCATTCAATATATTCATGCCACCCATTTTATCATTCTATTTATCTTGCCTCCAGTGAAGACAATTATTAAATAATCAATGTGAGCCTCATCAATGTATTGAAGATTCAGATTATTCTCGGTGCAAATACGACTACTAGGCCATGGGGTCAACCTTAGACCCATGTAGATCTCCATCAACAATACAATACTCTTCGAAGGAACTCAATTCAATTAACAAGAACAATAGATATAATTCTCTCAATTCACCGGGGGGTCTCCTCTTCATACAAAAATTCAATCACAATCATGGTAGCTTTTAAATCCTATTGTTAGTTAAGCTAGATTTTCGTTAAGGACACTTAAACCTACATCGCTCATCAAATCATCTTCAATAAATCAGTACAATCAAATCATATGCATACAATGGGATCAAAAGAAACCAATAAGGGTTTCCATGTGGAAACACGACCCACATTCAGAAGAGCACAGCCCGCTGTCACGCCCTTATCTTTTTCTAAGTGCGTGCGGCCTTAGTCCTTTACACCAAGAAACTAAGTCAGCCTACAAAACCCGTCCAGAACATCAATGTTCTGTCCAAAGCGTCAATGCTTTGCCCAAGAAGCGTTCCTATTATGACAATGCGGAATTTAACACCAAGAGATGGGGAAAGGAAGTAATTTCATTACAATAATATAGTTACAACACTTCTAAGACATAAACCAGCCTTAGAACATTCTCTGGCAATAATACAAAATCCTGGAGTCTTCTGCTCACTCT
>LTAE01003686.1:4285-36094 GCA_001647135.1 Pontederia paniculata
TCGTTGTCCGGTCCGGTTCTCGTAACCATGCATCCAACCTCTTAAAAGCTTGTCCATAGCTCTATTTTTTGTAAACATTATCTACTGATTTATATTCATTCTCCACATTTTAAATACTCACATCTTTATATCTGAATTTTGAGATGCTAAAGCAATTTGAGAGAGATTTGATAACTAACTTCCCTTATTTATGCAGTTTGAACATTTAAAAAAAAATTCCTTTTATGTTGCGCAGCTGGGTTAGGATAACTGTCATAACAGTCCAAGATAACTACCATAACAGCCCAGGATAACTTCCATAACAACTCATATCTTACTTAATATAACCGTCCAAATATTACTTGCTATAACAGTTCAGGCCGAGATCTTTTCTGCCATAACATCTCATGTCAAGATTTTATTTGCAATAGCAGTCAAGATCTTACCCGCCATAACAGTTTGGGCCAAGATTTTGGAGTCAATTTTGAAAGTCTATTTGCTAGCCTAGAGCACGACTTGTGGCGCAAGGCTGAAGACTCTTTAAAAAGAGAAGTCACAATAAACTTGTGGAGCTTCACCAAGAGCGAGTAGCAATAAACTTGAATTGACTTATAGATTTAGATAGAGAGGGGAACCGAGTTATTGCCTTGACCTAATAATAGACTTGATAGGAAACTTGGAGAACTAATCTCTTAGTAGGCCCCTGCAAGCATACACCACAAGAGTGGGGCTTGCTGATTGAATAACGGTCATGAGAGCGGGGTTATGCTCCTACCTAAGAGAGTACTCTAGCTAAACCTCTAGGTCCCCTTAAGAAAATAGGTCAGTGCACATTGAGAGGCAGTACCCCTCTGGCACTTGGGTGTCAAGAGTTAATTCTTTTTATCGAGATTTAAGATGGTGAGCTCTCGTCCCTGAGAGAGTGTGTGACTATGGTCAGATTACATTTGGTCAAGCTTTGAGCTTTCACCGCGAGAGCAGGAAAGTGAAAGGCAGAGCAATCACCGCGAGAGCGGGGTTGCCTTGACCTGTGGTGTAAGCATCTGGGCGATTTTTTATATATTCATGTCAAAGAGCGGATGGATCATGGATGAGATTCAGAGGTGAATACAAGGTTCTAGTGTCCTCTCACAATTGGGTTTATCTTTCTTTTAATTTTTTCGTTATCTATTTTAAAAACTCAAAAAATTATTTCTTTTTTCAATTGATTACCCCTCACCTATTCCGGTTGGGTTTGGATTTCTAGTGTCAAGACCCAAAAGCTTGCCTGAGGAAAAGTGGAAGCAGAGGCGTGAAAACAAAGTTTTCCTATGGATCAATACTTGAAGTACTCGATGATTGCCGTATACTTGCGGTAATAGGAGTGTGTTATATTTATAAATATTAAAATTTGAAGTGAAGACAATCTTTTACAGAAACTTGACCCTTACTTAATGCCCTAACCTGTGGTCATTTTCTATCTTACCTCACACTTCGCATCAATTAGAAAAAGGATGGAACTTGTGTCATGAAAGGAGAAAATGATATAAATTTTAGGAGTATAAAAAAATATGGTAGCCATCAAGGAAGGAGGTTCCGAACTTTGGAGAAGGGGTGATGTTTTAGTGTTGGCCTGAAGTTAAAGAGTATTGGAAAGATCCCGAAACTGGACAACTTTGTTATTTCTCTATTTATGTTGTGAAGAAGACAATTTGAGTATTTGAAATTCTCTATGTTTTAGTTGTGTAATATGGGGATGAACTCCTTTATCTTGTTGTTGTCTTTGATAGATTTTAATCACTAAATCTATTAGTCAAGACAAGGATTAACTGAGAACTCATGTTTGTTATCTGAATACATTAGTTTTATGTTTCGATTGATGCTACATGTTTTTCTCATGGGTCATTGTAAGCTGATTTCTATTTTCTATTGCTAATTCTCTATTCGTGTGATTGGAGGCTTAGTTCATGTTGCAATATGTGTATGAGAAGATGATCATATTAATAGGGTATTATGATGAACAAGAGGTGAATAAGATCTTGTGAGCTAGTGCCCAATTCTACTCTGATATTAGTTTTGTCAGTTGAGAATCCCGCATCTTGTGAGACTTGAATGTTGCAAGTAACTATCAAGTTGCTACCAACTGATAAAATAGCAAAATCTAGGAGGAGGTCATGTATATCGTGTGAATAGTCTAAGGTGATTTCTAGGAATCTATTTCTTACTTGTTCGAATTTCTAATTTCATCACACAAGAGTATGAAGATCGAGAGAACGTTGATATGTGAGAATGGGTCTTTGCACCATTAATTGATTCCTAGCTATTTCCTATCGGATCTCAATAATGAGTTTTGAAAGCATCTCCTCTGTCTTGACGTTTTACTTCCATTGACAAACTTATTTCTTAACTTTTTTGAGATTTCCTATTTTGGTTTTGTTAAAACTAAGAAAGCCAAAAAATAACATTTAATTTTAGACTTTAGTCCCATTTTCTTTTCTACATTCGAAATTAAGAATAGAGTGAGTTGAGTAGATGAAACTTGATTTTTCTGTGGATTCAACTTTAACTACAATGAAGGTTGTATATGTTGTGCCCGAACAGCTTGTAATAAAATTGTGGAAATTCTTGTAAAAATTGTTAGGCTTCTCTATATCTTGGCACTATAGAAGCCCACTGCATCATGGACCAGTTCCTCTCACGTGAGTCGAACTCCACCTGGACGCCTCCGCCTGAAAAATATATAAGTGATTGCTTGGTGTATTTTCTCTTACCTCAGTCTCAATCATCTTCTTTCTTGTGTAGATCTAGGGTTTGCTCTCGGTGGCGCATCGTTCTGATCCGCGATGTCTCACCGTTGCAGATGGTAGAGGAAGGAAGACCAACTTCTGACGAAGGATTCTGGCACAAAGCTTCGCCGATCAAGTAGAGGAGTCGAGCAAAAGAGAGAAGAGATGGCCAAAGGAAAGAGACAAGAGGAGAAAACAAGAACACAAATGCGAAGACTTCGAGCTCCTGTGGACTCCCAAACGCACGGCGGCCGATTTTTATTAAATATCTCTGGTACTCTTTTCTTCCACCTCTGTTATTTATAGTGCTAGTTTTCCCTTTGCCACTCAGTCTCCCTTCTCTGATTTTTTTTACATCACAAGCTTCTTACAAGTTCTCTCACAAATTTCTATTACATTACAAAATCTTTCAAATCAGCTGGTTTTCTTCTTTGTCATTTGCTCATCTCGACTTCTTCTCTGATTTCTCCGTAGACTATTTTTCCCTTCGTTTCTTTTTCTCTTGTTTCTTCTCGGACTTCTTCGACTTCTATTTCTTCTCATATTTCTTCTAGGACTTCTTTTTTAACTTCTTCATTTTTTGTTTCCTCTACACTTGTTTTTCTTTGTGTCTGTTATATATTTCTTTGCTGAAATTTTTTTCTTCTTCTCTCTTTCTCAGACATATTAATCATAACAGTATATCTAGTGTTGAAGTTGTGTATTTAAGATAATTTTTTTTTTTAATTTGTTGTGAGTATTTGTTCACTTGGGGTCCGATAGCAATTTTTGCACTCTATAGTTTGGAGACAACAATGTTGAAGTAAGATTATTTCTACTTTGTATTATAATTCGTATATTACAAATGCTCATTTTGTAATTTATTATTATTATTATCATTATTATTATTATTATTATTATTATTATTATTATTATTATTATTATTATTATGTCGAGGATTATACGAATATTCTACTTTTTTTTTGGAACCACACATCTCATGTCACCTATAAGGCCGCTATATCCCTGCAAATTCAACAAACTCTAGCACATGTAACAAATATATAATAATAGATCTAGAAAATAGAAAACAATTTAGTTAGTGAATTTATAGAAGGCAAATAAGATACATGACAAAGTGTGACACATGTATATAATCAGAGAAATAGAAAATAATTTAACTAATGAATTTATAGAAAGCAAAGAAGGTATATGACCATATATATTAATATTTTCGTTGAAACTGCTATCATAAAGACTTTTTATATGACATTCAATAGTAATCGTTACATGGAATTGAGAATGTCTATAAGTTCTAATAACAAGGACTTTGTCCTATTAAAAGAAAAGGAAGACTCCTTCAATTTGTTAATGATCTCCTGAACCTTGGGAGTTCTTGATGGAGGTCAACTGTATATAACCCGCTTATCATATATATCGCCACCACTAACAGTGCCGCGAGAACTCCGACACCGCGAGAACTCCGACCAACATCAATGTCCAAAAGCTTTGGATTTCGGTGTTCGACGTCAAAGTTGAAGAGCTTTGGATTTGGATGACCATAGGCACTGAGAAATTGTTCTTGGGAGCTGTTGGTGAGAGTGCCGGTGGCTTTGCAAGTCCCTCGTCCTATGACATGGGCTCGCTGGTGGAGCTCGGAGCAGGGCAGAACACGACCTTGTAGGAGGGTGTCGCCGTTGTGGAGCAGACCGGAGGGGAGATGGGCTTGTCATGGGCGTAGCTCGACGCTTGCGGGCACGCCTTCTTGAAGAACTCGGTGTAACGCATGGTTGGGCACATTCTTGGATAGCCGAACTTACCCTTGCAGCAATCATCGTCGGTCCCAAACATTTGGCACGCGCTTCGGCAGCCCACAGTCGTCGGGGCATTGAAGGCTTCTGGAAACGTCACTCGAAGGTCTGCGGGCACTGATCGTTGATGTCCGCCGCGCACTCGATGCTCGCACAGTCGCTGTCCCTCCTGTCGAGGCCCTGGGGCACCACCTTGACGGGCAAGTTGTAGTCGTCCACGAGGCTTATGGAGTAGTAGTCTGTGGAGTTGGCGGCCGAGCTACCGAGGCTGAACTGGACGTGCGTGGCCGGGATATTTGGGNTGTCGAGGCCCTGGGGCACCACCTTGACGGGCAAGTTGTAGTCGTCCACGAGGCTTATGGAGTAGTAGTCTGTGGAGTTGGCGGCCGAGCTACCGAGGCTGAACTGGACGTGCGTGGCCGGGATATTTGGGTCATAGGCGCCATTGCATGCATTCTCACCGGAGTCGCAGTTGTCGTCGGCGCAAGAAATATTGGAAGGTCTAAAGGAGCAGACGGTGGTGGCCAAGATGCGGCCCTGGTCCAGAGAGAGGGAGCGGCGATAGGGAAAGACGCACCAGGGACGAGGGTGATGTCGGTGTTCTCAATTGCTATGGAGCCACGGTCGGAGAAGACGCCTAGCCATATCGAGTAGGGGCACTTGTTCTCCACAGCAATGACGGTGTTGGACGACGTCGCACCTCTGAAGACAAAGTAGAAGAGGAGGAGGAGGACGGCGGTCAGAAGAGAAGAAGACGAAGACTAGGAGCACTGCATTGCGGAAGCAATGGGAGCAGCTTATGACTTCACAAGTATAAGCAGGTGGATTATTTATAGCTACCTCTTGACGACGTTTATAGAGTTTGAGAACGATCAAGTTTATTGGATTCTTAATTCGATTAGATTCAGAGATGAACACGAACTGGTTACAATAACACTCTGCACAACCGGCTCTGATTCGTAATTGGTGTTCTGTCGCATTAAGAAATCTTTAGAATTACAAAAGTTTAATAGCTTATGCTGCATTTGCTCCACTTAAATAAATTGGAAAGAAAAATTAAATTCCAGGGGTGATGCCTGATAGTTTGTTGGGTCATGTTCAAATAAAAATAAAATAAAATCTAGTTCAGACTCTAATCCAAAAATGAATTTTAGAGTTGGATCAATTCATCGGGTTATTTTTTCTTGATTTTTTATATAATTATTATTTTAATGAGTAATATTATGTTTAAAATTTGATAAGTATAATAACGATTTAAATAAGTGAAAGTAGTTGATAAAAGTATTTAAATTATTAATAAAATAAAAAAAGTTTACTATTTGTTAATTATTTTTATTCTATTAATATTATAATTATAATTTTGGATCAAATTTGAGTTATTAGCTGATGCAAAATTATCTGTGGAGTCAAATTAATTTGACCTAGAATTATCTATGGAGTCAAAATAAGAATGCCAGAAAATGGCCCCTGTCGCGTCCGGGCAAAGATGAACACGGCTCACGAAGATGAGAGAGAACTGATCGAGTCAGCGAAGATAACGATCGCGTTTCTCAATGAAATCAATATAAAATTCAGATAAGGGGCCCCGTAGAGCAACACGACGCTCTAAACCGTGGAAGAACATGGACGAGTCGGCTAAGATCATGACCGCATTCTCCTCCGATTAAAATATTCAAAATACATGCAAAACAGAATCACAAACTGTGGCATACAGGTGAAAATAGCCCGCGTTCGATGAACACGGTCTGTTTCGACCTTTGCCGAAAAATATATTCAATAAAAATCCGAGAGAAAGTTAAGCACGATTAATTGCAGACTAATCATGATTAATACAGAGTAAAGTACTAACAATATATTTCAATTAATGCTTAAACATTAAGAACATAAAAATCTAGATGCAAGTTCATCTAATATTGCAGAGTAAATTAATCCAAGAGAATAATAGGGTTTAACAGAATTCTTTCCCTAACACAATCAATTAAAATTAACAGAAGAGAAAACTATAACTAATAGATTCTACAAAACTTCATCGTCAGGCCTCCTTCTCTCCACACTGGGGCTTCAGAACTTTTGCAAAGATTGAATGAGATATTCCCCCTTAGGGTTACAAGTGCTCTATTTATAGGAAAAAGTTAAGATGAGAGCCCTAAATCGGATGGTTCAAATTAAAAATTCATTTCTTGTACGTCACGTCGCAATTAGGAGTCATTCATTTTGTCGAACTGCTATATTATGTGATAACACAGACCACACTGCGTCGATCTAGTTGGAGTTGGAGTCGTATTGGAACGCGAACTATTTTGACGTCATCGGTGACACGTGGCATCTTCTGAATGGATGAAGTCATTGTTTTGATGTGGAACACTTGTGTGACTAGGGCTAACGAGCACGAACACACCTTGTTTTGGATAAAGCGCGGTCCATGTTGTATAGGTGTTTGAAGTTAATCATCGTGCGAACACTACCTGTTTTGATGTAGACGCGGCCCGTATTCTACTTGACTCATTGAATGTTGCGGGCTCTTCAAACTTATATTTGGATTCTTCGAAGTTTTGAAGTTCTTTTGCTTAAAAATTCACCAACAAAGAATACATGGGTAATTTCTGACTCATAAATAAAATATAATGAAATAAAGTGAGAATCATGCATGAATGTATGCCAAATTCTAAGAAAATGATATGAAATGGATGCATGCAATATGTATATTTTTGCTCGCATCAAGTATATGTACCAAGTAGATTCTATTGTAAAATAATTAATATGAATCAACAATACAAAATTATACATTTATCTAAGATCCAAAAAATCAAAACAACAAATATATGCAGTAATATGATAAACTTATAAAGTTATAAGTGTAAGTACTACTACAACTGGTTAAGTTAGGAAAAAAAGATAAAAGTGTATTGGCTACAATACATTTTGAAAATATTATATGTAAACTTCATTCTTAATCAATAATAAATTTGTTAACAAAATCACTAATATTTTGTAGTTTTTTTTCCTATACAAAATTAAAGAGTTCTAAGCATTCATATATAATCGTACAAACTCGTATAAAATCATATAGACTCATGCAACCCCTGTAAAAGTTCATAAAATTTCACATAAAGGTTTCAATAAATGTATGAGTAAAATCAATACCTAAACCCTTAAATTCGTAAGAGTTAACTCTAGAGTTTAATAGCCTTGCTTTAAAGAATAATGCAATGTCACCATTTTACAACTATATATTAAATCCTAATGGCAAATCTTCTTTTTGAAAGCCCTAAAAGCTTCCTCCAAATACTAATGTTATAGTAACTTGACACCGACAATACTTACTTGAAGTTGTAACTTTTATGACCTTTGAATGAAGTTGCACAACTAAAAAGCAAAGTATGAAATTTCTTAGACATAATAATTTTGATATTTGATAATGGATATAATTTATTATGTTATGTCATATAATATTATATTTATTATTTTAATATAATATACTTCAATCCGGTCGAGTTCGATCAAAATGATTCGATCATGAACAAATTGGCACGTCAATTAGATATTTGATCCAGTTCTAAAAATATTGCTCCCCTCGAGCTTACTTCATCATATTGTGACTCATTTACAATAGGGCTTGTCCATTATTATGAAGATATCCTTCTTTATCAATCCAAATGCAATCAATTAACCAAGCGTCATTATATTAAACAAGAAGAAATGCACTTGCGACATTTTACAACAAGCCATAATGTTGATGTGAAGCTTGTAAAATCCCCCTCAACACCAAAATGAAACCCTTTCTCAAAAACTCATCATACTCAAACCTGACATTATACCATTAATTTCGGATGCACTAGAATTCCTTGGGTAGATTTTATGGATATTGCTTATGTTGCAAACTATGTTAGTCAATTAATGCATCAACTCTCGAAATACAATTGTCAATAAATAAAATCGGTACTTTGATATGATGTTGAAATACACTACCTCATCAACTCCTCTAAATGTTGGATACGGTACGAAGCATTAGTTGAAACTAGTGTGGAGCTTTTTTGGTCATGATCTTTTTATGCATGAACTTGCACTCTCCTCTTAATAAGAGTTTTTTTTTCGGTCGAGACTCACTGGTATCCAGGGTAATAACTTTTGATAATCTAGTATTCGAGCGAGAGCGGAATGTCTCTTTGGTGTGACACTTGACGCAAACTACCAAACCAAATCTGGTGAGCCATAGTTGGACCAAACACATTTGCACGCTTCCTATAGCTTCATATTTCAAACACAAACTACTATAGAGAAAAATACCTTGTCTTGCTCGAGGTGGCCAATTAGACCAATTTAACAATATTCCTTAACCTCAATTACTGCTTCTTCATCATACTCAAAACATTCATAAAAAATTATTGACATGCAATTCCTCTCTTTTCTACTAAGAAAGGTTAAAAAGTTCAAGTGCTTCATTGTCACCTTATCCCGATCATTGGACAATGGGAAATGAGATGTCAATCAAATTAAATGACCGAAAAGGGTAAGCTCATTTGAACATAAAAGATCTGTTTGGAATGAGAACTTGATGTTATTAAATTAGGAAAAAAATTGTAAGAACAATAATATTCTTGAGAAATTCTATATTGAGGAACTAGGAGGTGTATGGTTGTAATATTTTAAGTAATAAACTAAATGTATGTACTAATACAAAAACTTCCATGATTGGAAAATTAAAAAAGGAGAAAAAAATGTTTGTTCTCCCTAATTTCTGCTAATTGCAAGAACTCTATGTTCTTGGTTTTTCAATTTTCAATGTGTCGACAAAGATCAAAATTATGATATTTGATCAAGATATTTTTAATTTTAGAGTTGTTTAGCAGGAATTTCGTTTTATTGTCTTGTGAGGACTTCAGGATGTAGTGTGGGATTTGAACTAAAATTCTTGATCAAATTTCTTCAAGATGATTATAAAAAAATGAGTTAACCAAATTACTCATAATTATAGCCTAAAAACCACTTTGCATTCTTATGTGTATTTTATCCAATGCAAAAATATGTTATGGAACAAACGAGATAAGAAATTTCTATTATGTTATAATAGTGATATAGTGGCATATAATTAGTTGAAGTCTTTTCTCCTCTTGTCTATTTACTTTTATTTGTTTTAACTTGCATTTTATATATACATATATATATATATATATATATATATATATGTATATATCGCTTATAAAAAAACTTTTTGCTGAAATGAAAAAATAGACTGAACTTTACTGCAGTAACAAAATAACAAAGAAAATTTAGTTGAATGAATATTGAATTCTAAGAAAATATAAAAATTTTCAAGAATTTTTATATATTTGTTTATGAAAAATATGCTCATGGAACATATTTCTATCTACAACAAAACAAAATGGGCTCCTCATCTTTAATGCTAAATAAACGATCAAAATTTAATCAATTTGTTCATCGTGAAACGACAAATGTTAAGGTAAAATACATGAATTCTTATCACAAGAGTTCTTAAACTTAGAAACTTGGATGGATGGTAAAACAAAACACAACTTATTTAATTGAACTAATGGAAGACAAAGAGAGTTGTTGTATTACATTCAATAGTAATCTTTGTTGTAATTGAACTAATGCTGACCTACATAGATGTCGCTCCACCAATACTTCAGGAAGGGGCTTCTGATGAACAGAAGGCAGCTCACGGGTGCTGGAGCAAAGAAAACCTGGTGATGAGAAAGCGAGGACCTTCATATATGGAGGACAATTTGATTAGGGTTTTTTAGACACATGCTAATGCCTTTGAGCTTTGGGAAGCTCTTAAGGAAAAGTACGCATCCAAAAGGGACATGAATGTACAATTACTTTTGCATCGTTACATCACTTGTAAAATGAAGTTGGACGAGAATGTGTTCGACCATGTTAACAAAATGATTGTAATGGCAAAAGACTTGGAAGTTGTAGGGTGCGCAATACAAGAACCGCTGCAGATAACATCAGTGTTGAACAGTCTTCCACCTGCTTTTGACATGACCGCCACGGTTGTTCGGGTGAACGAGTCGATAAAATGGGTTGTTGAACTGCCCTCCATCTTGGCTATTGAACAGGACATGGCCAAGGGAAAGAAGAAGATAGATATCTTCGAGATGGAGAAAGCTGCTGAAGGGCAGGAGGAGGAAGTCCATGTTGTGCATCATCGCAAGCAAGGCGGACCAAGCTTCGGCCCTAGGAAGAAGCAATTCAAACCTAGGGCAGGGCAACGCAAGGTTGCAAGAGGTTCTTGCCACATTTGTGGGAAGTTTGGTCACTTCAAGTCAAACTGTCCTATAGGATCTGGTCAAGATGGCAACAAAGGCATACAAGGAGGTGGAAAATAGGTCAAAAGCATTGGCACCAGCAAGTCCTCGTTTGCCATGGTGGTGGAGTGCAATGCGACTACGACTGACATTGAAGGATGATGGATCGACTCTAGAGCGACTCGCCATATTTTCAAGACCAAGGAGGGTCTCATTGACTTTAAAGAAGTCGCAAAAGGGGAGCAGAGGATCTATATGGGCAACAACACCTACCTCGATGTGGAGGGGGTTGTTGAGTATAAGCTAGATCTAGGAGATAGCTTTGTGATACTCAAGGATGTGTTGTACGCGCCAGGAATAAGGCGCAACTTGATCTCTGTTCCTGTCCTTTTGCAAAAGGACTTTGAAGTTAGATTCTATAGTGGTCGGGTCACGATAGGCAAGAACACGAAGGTATATGCAACCAGAGGGTATGTGCCTGGTCATGACATGTTCTGCTTGAATGTAATAAGGAGTGAAGAAATAAAAGATTCTTCCAAGTATATTTTGTGTTATATGTTTGATTATGATCTCTAACATGAGAGATTAGGACATCCAGGAAACTCGAAAATGGAAGAAATAAAGAAAATGAAGTTAGTGTCCAACATTTTCGGCGCAAAAATAATGCATTGTGAGCATTGTTTGGCTGGAAAAATGACAAGGACCCCATTTTCTGTAGGGACAAGGTCAACAGAGTTGTTGGAACTAGTTCATTCAGACATTTGTGGTTCATTGAGTGTTCCTACTTATAAGAGAAAAGAATACTTTACATTCATAAACAACTACTCTAGATATTGTTATGATTACCTCTTAGAGAGAAAGTCAGAAGTTTTTTATACTTTCAAGAGGTACAAGACACAAGTAGAGAAAAGGTTAGGAAGACCTATAAGGTGGCTAAGGACACACAGAGGAGGAGAATATACCTCCCGAGAATTTGAGAACTACTACATTTCAGAGGGCATACGTAGGCAGACTACGATGCCATATACGCCACAACAAAATGGTGTGGCAGAGAGAAAGAATAAGACTCTGATGAATGTAGTGAGATGTATGTTGTCTCACTTGGGTATGCCAAAACGCTTTTGGGGTGAGGCATTGATGATCGCGAGTTACATACAAAATAGGATTCTCACCAAGTCCGTAGAATCAACGCCATATGAATTGTGAAATGGCAGAAAGCTCGAGATAGGCCATCTCCGAAAGTGGGGATGTAAAGCGCACGTATTAGTTCCTAGTTAGCTTAGGAACAAGTTGGACTTTAGGACAAAAACATGCAGGTTTATAGGATACAGTGAACAATTCCAAAAGGTATAGATTCTTCCACGAGAAAAAAGTCCTTATAGAGAGTTGTGATGTTACCTTTTTTTAGAATGAAAAGGAGCAAGTACATGAGGATGATAATCCCCTCACAATTCTAGGAGACGGTGGAGACAACTCCGGTGATACACTGTACTATCCAATAGTGGGAGTTGATGTTTCACATAATGATATACCTTTGGAAGAAGTGGAGGAACCCATTATTTCCACAGAGTATACCGGCACACCAAATGCCCACGGTTAACACCCGCACATTTGGACGATTATGTACTGTACGAGTGCGAGGTGTCATGTCACTCCGTTGATGTTGAGATAGAGGATTGTACATATCCTATTTCGTATAGAGAAGCGATGGCTTCTAGTGAATCGGAGTCATGGGCGGCCGCCATGAAAGCTGAATTAGACTCGATTCACAACAACGGAGTGTGGGCATTATGTGATTTGCCAGAAGGTAGGCAAGCGATAGAGTGAAAATGGGTATTTAAGAGAAAATACCGCGCTGATGGATCTCCTAATAGGCACAAAGCGAGACTGGTGGCCAATGGTTATACTCAGCAAGCCGAGATAGATTTTCAGGAGACTTATTCTTCGGTGGCTAAGTTTGCGTCGGTTCGGACTATCTTAGCCATAATGGCATATATGGATTTGGAGTTGTTCCAAATGGATGTCAAGACAACGTTTTTAAATGGAGACATGTCAGAAGACATATATATGTGGCAACCTGAAAGGTTTCAGGTGAAAGGTCAGGAGAATCAAGTGTATAAACTTCGAAAATTATTATATGGCTTAAAACAATCGTCTAGGCAATGGTACTTGAAGTTCCATGAGACGATAATCTAATTTGATTTCAAGGCAAACAAATTGGATCATTGTGTCTACATCAAGAAGAGCGGGAGCAGTTTTGTGATATTGTCATTATATGTAGATGACATATTGCTTACTGGAAATGATGTAGAGATGCTCAATGAGATTAAGAAAAGATTGAGCATGCGATTTGAAATGATAGACATGGGAGAGACCTCCTATGTGCTGGACATTCAGATCAATCATGACAGAAACTCAAGGAGGTTGAGTTTAAGTCAGGAACAATACATTAATAAGGTACTGAGGAGGTTCGAGATGCAGAATAGTAGTCTCGCACCAACACCACTTATGATTGGGAAAAGACTGAGCAAAAGTCAGTGTCCCAATGCAGGGCAAGAGCACCTATGCAGAAGCGGTAGGTAGTCTGATGTATGTGATGCTCTGTACAAGGCTCGATTTGGCTTACGTGGTAAGTTTAGTTAGCAGATTTCAAAGTAATATCGGGAAGGCCCATTATGAGGCTATTAAGAGGATACTGCGATATCTGAAGGGCACGGTACACTTGAGTTTGACATATCAGGCTGATACTCTCGAGGCAGTAGGATATTCAGATGCAGACTTTGGTGGTGATATAGACGATCGCAAGTCTACATCAGGTCACTTGTTCCTTTTGGGTGGTGCAATTGTTTCTTGGGATAGCAAGAAACAGGAATGTGTGGCTAGACACACACAGTAGGCTGAGTATGTTGCTTGTAGTACAGCAACCACCCACAGGGTATGACTCAGGCGTTTCCTTTTGGAACTAGGGCACGATCTGGTCAGAGGATCATTACTCATGTATTGTGATAATCAAGCCGCGATAAGCTTGATACACAATGGAGCCAATAGTTCAAAAGGAAAGCACATTGAGATTGAGTATCACTATATTCAGTATATAGTGGATAAGAAGGAAGTGACACTGACCTACGTGTCTACGAGTGATATGTTAGTTGATTCTCTCACAAAGGAAATTGCAGCTAGCACTTTTATCAAGCATGTGGGCTTGATGGGACTCAGGAGTGTCTGAGTCATAGTGAAACTTTGAGACATGATCTCCAATTAGGCTACTCATGGATAGTGGGAGTGCTAATACAGTGACCTCATTGGTCAAGTGGGAGATTGTTGTAATAACCAAAGTGGTCACCCCCGTATGGCAAAAATCACGGATCGTGATGTGCGCCTTCGCATCTGCATCGTGCACCAGTTGTTGAGACAAATGCACGTGAGCGTCGGTGATAGCGCGTTGCCAGTCCACAAGCACGTGGAGATTATGCACTTTGGCGTTACTGAACGCTGCGCGGATACAGTCTGACATGCGACGATGCAGAATAGGCAACCAGCGACATTAGCGGACGAAACGGCCGGATTGACGAGGGCGGACGAGCATGGATATACGGCCTTATAAAATGACATGGACGTTGGAGCCCTCATCGTTAAACGGAATCTCTCCTATCTCTCCCTCTTCTCTCTTCAATCTTTTCATGGAAATGAGAGTATCTATAAGTTCTACATGTTAAAGAACAACAAAGACCCAACTATGACTCCTAAATTCGTCTACGATCTCCTGAACATTGGGAGTTCTTGAGGGAGGTCTTCCACTGTATATGTCCCACTTATCATGTATATAGCAACCACTAACAGTGCTGCGAGAACTCCAGCCAACATCAATGTCCAAAAGTTTTGGATTTCGGCGGCCGACGTCGAAGCCAAAGAGCTTTGGATTTCGACGTCCATAGGCACTGAGAAATTGTTCTTGGGAGCTGTTGATGAGAGTGCTGGTGGCTTCGCAAGTCCCTCGTCCTTTGGCATGGGCTCGCTTGTGGAGCTCGGGGCAGGGCAGAACACGACCTTGTAGGAGGACGTCGCCGCTGTGGAGCAGACTGGAGGGGAGATGGGCTTATCTTGGGCGTAGCTCGATGCCTGCGGGCACGCCTTCTTGAAGAACTCAGTGTACCGCGTGGTTGGGCATATTCTTGGATAGCCGAACTTCCCCTTGCAGAAATCACCGTCAGTCCCAAATGTTTGGCACGCGTTCCGGCAGCCCATAGTCGGCGAGGCATTGAGGGCGTCTAGAAACGTCACTCGAAAGTCTGCGGGGCACTGATCGTTGATGTCCGTCTTGCACTCGATGCTCGCACAGTCGCTATCCCTCCTGTCGAGGCCCTGGGGCACCATCTTGACGGGCAAGTTGTAGCCATCCACGAGGCTTATGGAGTAGTAGTCTGTGGCATTGGCGGCCGAGTTGTCGAGGTTGAACTGGACGTGCGTGGTCGGGATATTGGGGTCATAGGCGTCGTTGCATGCATTCTCGCCGGAGTCACAGTTGCCGTCGGCGCAGGAAATGTTGGAAGGTCTAAAGGAGCATACGGTGGTGGCCAAGATGTGGCCCTTCTAGAGAGAAGGAGTGGCGATAGGGAAGGACGCACCAGGGACGAGGGTGATGTTGGTGTTCTCAAGTGCTATGGAGCCACGGTCGGAGAAGACGCCTAGCCATATCGAGTAGGGGCACTTGTTCTCCATAGAAATGACGGTGTTGGACGACGTCGCACTTGTGAAGCCAAAGCGGAAGAGGAGGAGGAGAAGGATGGCGGTCATAAGAGAAGAAGACGAAGACTTGGAATGCTGCATTGTGGAAGCAACGGGAACTTATGACTTCATGACGACAAGTATGAGCTTATTTATAGCTACTTCTGGACGTTGTTTACAGAGTTTGAGGTGATTGGATTCTTAGTTCGATTAGATTCTATAATACCCTGTTTAAGAAAAGAAAAGAGGCCCCCACCTTTTCCCACTTGGCAGCCCCTCATAGGACCCCAAACCCACTCAAATAGCACTATAAAAACCCTCTTATGCTATCATTTTCTCTCTCCTCCGAAAATTGCCTTCTTGTCACATAGGTTGTATCACCATTTGAGAAAAGTCCAACCAGCAGCATGTCCTCACCATTGCAAGGCCATTGAAGTTTCATTTTGTGCTGCAACAGGGCAAGAAGAAGGGGAGAGACGACTACCACGACTTGGAGAAGGAAATGCAATGAGGTAGAAGGAAAGAAGATGAAGAAACAAAGAAGAAGGAAGGAGTTTTGGAGGAGGAGATTAGGCAAATCAACTAAGAGGTATGTAAAGGGGATCCTCTTCTCCCTCTTGTCTTTCAAGTGGATTTACCTGTGAAGATAATTTCTAAGGAGAAGGAAGAATTAGGATTTAGAAATGAAGAGTATGCTTAGGATTCATACTAGAATCATAATCTTAGGGTTACAAATTTGTAAATGTTTATGTATGATATTTGATGCTTTGTTATGCAATGTTTTATGCTTAACTTCATGTAAGAACCTAGGAAAAATGATTTAGAATGATCAACATTTGAACCTAGAACGAAATTGGATTGTTTAGATGGGAAAAAGGGGAAAAACGGACGGAGCTCGATACGCCCGTATCAAACAATACGGGTCGCCTGAAATCCTTTCAGACAGGTCAATACGCTCGTATTGATTTGTACTAACGAACCATACAAAAATTGTACGGTCATACAAAATTGTATGGGCAGGTTGTATTCTCAAAAATGGATAATATTGGTCAATATTGGCGTGTAGTATTCTGAGAAATTGATAGTTTTAACAATGCTAGTTGTCCATATTGATGCACAAGAAGTAATATTATATATCATTAATGATGGTTCGGGTTGGACGCGAAAGATATGTTATATCTCACATTTATGTTGATGATCTATTTGGTATGTTAGACATAAAGTGACACCATTGATATGATGTATGATGATAACCTAGATACGTTATGCATGCTCAGCCGTAAATAGAGCTTAAAAGATGAAACATGTTGTGCTTGTGAAGATGTTTGATGCTTGAAAGTTAAAAGATGGATTAGGATTTATTTTGATACATCATTAAAGGAGAAGTAATGTCTTCATCGAAAGCGATGTTGTACTTCTCGGGAAGTAATGTCACCAGACGTGGTGATGTACTTCCCAAGGCCCAAAGGTGGGGCGATGTGGTCTGATCAACCAAAGATGGTGTTGTATCAAAATTCATAATCAAGACAAGATAATTAAAATGGACATGTGATGCGGAGGCGGCTTAAGAGAAGTTAAAGTAACTTTTAAGATGTCACATGATAAGAAGATGAAAGATAATAAAGATGACATGAATGAAGAAGTTAAGCCAAAGGGGCAATGAGCATTGAAAGTCAATGCTAAGTAAAGATATTCATGTCTAAAGAAGCATTATATTGATAATGTTAAGTATGATGCATTATATGTCAAGTAAAGCAAAGTTAAAATGTACTTATAATGCATTATATCGATAATGCATACGCAAGATAAGAAAGTAAAAATGAAAGATAGGCTTAAAGTTAAGTCCTTAAGCATAATTGGCTAAGATGCTAAAATAAAGAAAAGATGAAGGATCATATGTTGACCTTAAGTTTGGGTTAAGAACTCTATGATATGCTCTATGCTATTTATGATGTTTATATGCATGACATGTAGGTCTTTGCATATATGGGTGATATGATTCATCCATTCTTCGACCTTTACATGGCCAAAGCACATGGTTAAGTAAGGGACTTGTTTTAGAGTCAAGTTATGTTATTGTCTTTCTATTTCTATCAAGTTGTAAAGACTATATATCGCCTTCGGGCAAGTTGATGTATGTCAAGTTTACGTTCAAGTGACCTTTATGGACAAGTTGTATGTTAAAATTCAACTCTTGAATTATGTCGTCTTTTAATCAAAGGTATGTGTCTTCTGTTGATTTGTATTTGTGCCAAGATCTTATTTGTTTATGCTGACTTTATTCTTTGTCAATTATGTTTTCTTTGTCCTCCTTGAGTTCTTATGTATATTGATCATAATTATCAATGGTCAAGTCAAGTTCAATGTCTCGTAGCGTTTCGGAGACCGTTCCGAGCACGTGACGGATGTCAATTCGTCCACATGACGGGGTGCGTTTTTGGGGCGTTACATATTCATAGTTAAATGCGAACTGGTTACAATAAATCGCAATCCAACACCGGCTCTAATTCGTAATTGGTGAACCGTCGCATTAAGAATTCTTTAGAATTACAAAATTTTAATAGCTTATGCTGCATTTGCTCCATTAAATAAATTGCAAAGAAAAATATATTCGAGGGGTGATGCCTGATAGTTGGTTGGATGGTGTTACTAAATCCAAAATGAATTTCCGAGTTGGATCAATTCATCGGGTAAATTTTTTCTTGATTTTTTTTATACATTTATTATTTTAATGGGTAATATTATGTTTACAATTTGATAAGTATGATAATGATTAAAATAAGTTAAAATAGTTTATAAAACTATTTAAATTATTAATAAAGTAAAAAAGTTTACTATTGGTTAATTATTTTTATTTTATTAATATTATAATTATAATTTTGGATCAAATTTGAGTTATTAGCTGATCCAAAATTATCTGTGGAGTCAAATTAATTTGATCCAAAATTATAGCTACGTTATTTAAGAAATTTAACTTCAAGAAAAGATATGTTTATATAGTTTCTACTAGAAGTGTATGTGACTGAGGAAAAAAAGTGTCCAAATTCTTTGTCAACCGATAACAATTTGAGAACGTACTTGAATTTTTTTTCCTCAGCGTCAATATTTTTCTTACAATCAGCTAAAAGAATTTATTGCGACTCTTTGCAGTTTACATTGTTTGAGAACGATTAGTAAATGTGTACTTAATTGAATTCATAATTCGATTGGATTCGGCAAAATAATTAATATTTTGCATGAAGTGCTATGGCTCCACTGCGTGCACCTGTAATCAATCTTTTTTTCCCATGAAATACAAAAAAATTAATAGCTTCGACTGCATTTATTTCACAAAAATTAATAGAAAAAGTGAATTGCAGGAAACTGAATTCTAAGAACAATACTTTCAAGGAACATTATACTTTTTTATATTTGAAAAAATAACTTAAAAACTTACGTAGAAATGAGAGAAAAAAGAATGTCTTTATATACAATCAACCAGAAACAAGGTAACCAGACAGTGGTCGTGCTAAAGATCATGTTCAGAACATATATTATCTAAACAGGAGTTATGCAGTGACTTGTTTGTAAAAAGAAAAACTTCATGCAAATTTATACAAATCACTGTTCTCACACTTTCAATATAATATGTTTTTCTGGACTTGTTGAGCTTCCGGATTCCTTCAAAAGTACAGCAGATACAGATAGCATTGTAAATGGTTAGCCACTCCCATCAAGTTGTCCATGAGAGAGGAGGTGTGCCATATATTGCTGCAGTAAACATAGTGGCTTCAAATGATTTTTCAAAATATGTGTGAGTATATTCCATGACAGAAAATTTTGAAACCTTTTCAAAGTTGCAAAGATTTCAAAGATGTTGCTGAAGCAGTAGTTGGCAAAAGAATTTGTCGTTTACATAGTGATAACAGAGGAGAATATGCTTCTCACGAGTTGTTACTAACTTTTTGCGTGATTATCATATACAACGTAAAGAACAGGCATCTAGCAGAAATTTGTAGAAGTATGCTTCATGCAAAATGAATGTTAGTGGACAATTTTGAGTAGAAAGCAATGAAGATGGCAACCTATGTAATCAACAAAGGTTATATTGTCTTTCACCCTTTGAAAAGTCACGGAGCATAAACCTACAGTTGGTTATTTTCTTGTCTTTGGATTTGTTTACTATATGTTCTATTTCTGATAACTTAAGTAGCAAACTTGACAAGAAAGTTGTTAGCTGTATTTTTGTTGAATATGATAATCAAAGGAAAGAGTGAAAATGTTGTGATCCTACAATTGGAAAGTGTTACACGTCTCGAGTTGTGGTGTTTGATGAAGCTTCTTCCTTATGGACAGCAGAAAAGAAGATAACACAAAGTTCTGTTTACTGAAGACAAGTTGAAAATTGGTCATAGAAGTTTGGACGAAGCCGAGAACAAAGATGATTATATTGAACCTGATAAAGAAATAAATCAGAATCATTGGCATTTGGTGTTTATCAGCAACTAATTGATGAAAATCAACCTACAGAAACAGAAGTAACATCTCCATCAACTCAAGTTCGAAGATCAACTAAGAGTTTGAAAGACAAATCACTAATTTGCTAATGTTGCCGGAGAAGAAGAAATAGACGAGGAAGAACCTAAGATATTTGAGGAGGCATTTAAGAATCCAAAATGGATTAGAGCTATGGAGAATCAAATTGCTGCATTAGAAAGAAATCAGACTTGGGATCTCATGCCAAAGCCAAAATATGTAGAACATATTTCTTGCAAGTGGGTTTATATAATAAAATGTCAAACTGATGGATCAATTGAAAGGCATAAAGCTCAATTGGTAGTTCGTGGATTTACTCAACAATATAGAGTGGATTATGATAAAACATTCATTCCAATAGAAAAGTTCACAATTGATCGTGCATTGTTAGCACTTGCAGCAAGCAAGAGTTGGAACTTATGGCAAATGGATGTGACAAATGCGTTCTTACATGAATAGTTAGATAGAGAAATCTACATGAATCAACTGATGAGTTTTCAAGGTAAAAATCATCCATGATATGTATGTAAGCTACGAAAGGCACTTTACGGGTTAAAACAAGCCCATAGAGCTTGGTTTGGTAAGATTTTTGAGTTTCTTACTCAAAGTGGATTTTCTATGACACGTGCAAACTCAAGTTTATTTGTTAAAGTGATGGAGGAAAGGTAGTTATTGTGCTAGTATATGTGGATGATTTAATCATCACAAGTGTTGTGAAGAAATCTAAAGAATAAAGAAAAATCTATCAGTTCGTTTTCAAACGAAAGAACTTGGACAACTAGAACATTTTTTAGTTTGAAGATTACTCGCACTCAAGATGGAACATTTCTTCATCACCAAAAATATTCCAGCCACGTGCTAAAAAGGTTTGGAATGCATGAGTGCAATCCAATTTTGATTCCAACGGAGCCTAATGCCAAAATGAGTTCTCATGAAGGAAAGGATATGGAAGATGCAACAATGTATTGATAATTGATGGGTAGTTTAATGACAAGACCCGATATTTCTTATGCAATTTGAGTTTTGAGCTGATACATTCAAACTCAAAAGAAGCCTCACTTGGATGCAATTAGACGACTTCTCAAATATGTGAAGAGTAGAACCACCCAAAAAAAATATGTGAAGAGTACTCTTGATTATGGTATTATGTATAAAAAAGATGGAGAGAACAAAGATAGTTGGTTATTGTGATGTTGATTATGCAGGTTGTGATACCCATTGTTCAACAAGTAGGTATGTTTTTATGCTTCGATCATGAGTAGTTTCATGGTGCAGCAAAAGGCAGCCAACTATTTCTTTGTCAACAACCGAGGCAAAGTATCATGCAGCAGCCATGACAGCATAAGAAAGCATTTGTCTTACGATTGCAGACTATGCAATTCCCAATTATTGCGACCACATGACAACCATATGATTAGCAAAAGATCCAATTTTCTATGCTAGAGCGGAATATGTGGAAGTGCATTATCATTTTATAATGAAAAAGATTTAGACGAAATTGAGCTAAAACATATTAAGAGATGATCAAGTTGCAGATGTGTTCACAAAAAACTTGGGTGGTAAAAGTTTGAAAGTTTTCATGATTGGCTTGATATAATGAAAAGATTGAAGCTGGTGTTGAGGGGAGGTGTTAAAATTACAATACCAACTGATTAGGTCTGTGGGAATAATTCCTAATATATGTCTATCTCTTTCTTATGCATTTTTATTTATTCAGTTTGCATTTTTTTTATTTGTTTATTGAGTTATATGAATCATATTAGTGGTGTCTTTTATTTAGCATTTGTTTAAGTTTGTTTAGTTGCCAAGTCTTTTGTTGTTTGTTAGTGCAGTTGCCAACTAGTGTTGGGACTGAAGAAAATGCGTCATTGTATGACTAGAAAACATTTTATGCACCGAATAATACAGTTAACAAACTGCAAAATTTTCTTTGCAGCATCAAAACTCTTGTTGCCTTGTGCGAAAAATTATCTTCTCAGTGCACTATGTTTCCAGTCATTTGTTCCTTTGTTGTTCAACAAAGAAAATAATCACAAGAAAACTCTTTCATGATAATTAAACTGTCCAGATAAATCTGTGAAGATAATTCTCCAATGTCAGTGAGCATTCAGTAGTTACAAGCCCCTCTATTCAAGTAATGCAAGTCTTTACCGAAAGTGGTGTATTATTAAGGCCTTACGAGGCTTGCAAGTCGTGCACAAATTAGGCTTTGTCACTATGAAGTTCAACTGCCCAAATGGACCCCGAGTTTGTTCAGCCTACAAAGTTTTAACTGACTGACATTGAAAGCTTTCCAATAATAGTTCAGAACACAATTCACTGCATCAAATCACCCATAATATAAAGGAGTCTCCTACAGTTCATCTTCCTATTTTTTAGCTCATTTACAGAATTTAGACATAGGCTTATTATCAATCATTAGATCGGCAGAAGATAAAAACGGAATGTTCAAAGAACAAAAAAGAACTCAAAATTAAAGGATAAGGGTATTGTAAAACTGAGAGAAAGCCAGACAAAGAACAGAAACAACACTACATGAAGATTTACCAGCAGAAGCCATTTTGTAAAAGATTCGCAAAACCAAAAGTCATGTTCTTCAACATGACTTTCTCCAGAAGTTCAGGAGTGGGATTAAATTCATACTGAAGCAAGTAATTAATTGAGTATAAAATAAATAAGTCCAACTGCTTACAGCATGGTATGCATATGGAGATTTTCCTTGGCGATCAAAGTGTTTTGCCATGATGCAGAACTCAATTGGTCCCCACTCTTCTTCTTCAAAACAATTACCAAGCGCTGCCTTGTAAAGCTGTCATTCATATTGAAGCTTTATTAGATTAATGGAGATGCAGGGAGAGATTAAGCAAAACAGAAACTCCTAGAATGCTACCAAAGTGAGTTTAACTCAATTACTGTTTTCATAAAGGACAATAAAATAGAAAATAAAGATGAGAAGAATCACGAATTGTAAAACTACCAACTTGCCATAGTCAAAAAGTTTTTTTTATTAACCATAATATTTCATCTAAAAATTAGCAAAGAAAGATTTTTTTTATGAGAATAGCAAAGAAAGATATTTATTCAACCTTTTTTGCTCTCTCAAATAAATTACAGAAATTAATATGATATACCACTTCATAATATTAAACCACAAATAACAACTAGTTTGACCATCATACACTAAAAATCTCAATACTGGAATTCTTGAAATGGAGTTATGATTGATAAATCAATATGAGAGACATAATTAACAAGTCATATTTTCACCAAAACATACTTATAAATAAAGGGCAAAGGCAAGAAATATTCAATTATTCCTCAGCTTAATTCCATCTCGCCAGATTTGTGGTCAAAGCATACACATCTATGATGAATACATCAATGACAAGAACAACCTCCTAATTATAGACATGATGATTAATCTAGGCTTTGTTGAGAATAGTCAAAGCATACACATGTATGATGCATACATCCATGACAAGAACAACCTCCTATTTATAGACATGACCATTAATCTGGCTTCGTTGAGTTTCAATTGAAGGTGCACATCAGTTTTTGTATACAAAGTAGTTTGCACTGAAGGATGTCGATATCAGCAGTTGTAAAGAGAATGCCATTGAACTCCACACACTGGGCAGGTGTTGCAGCAAAGGATGTGACATTTACCATGGAAACGGCCAGCAGATTGTGTTAGTGGAGCAGAGTAAGCAGAGGTGGAAGGAGCTCGAGCATAGTTAGCTGTGGGAGAGAATGATTCATGCTGGCACTGATATTGGACTAGTATCTAATGGCTCTCCAGTATGCTTTGGAGCTCAGCAAACTCGATTGGAATCTTGCGACAGCCAAAAGAAGCTACAATTGCATTGAAGTCAGGAGGCAGGTAGCTGAAGACGATTGCATTAAATCTAGAGCTGGAGAGAGCATGTGCGGTCACAACCGAGCTTGGCATGTCGAAGGTAGGTGGAGACAGACAATTGACCCTGTTTGAGAGTTTGGAGTTGCATTTTTAACTGGAGAAGACACATTTCTGACGGGCTTCATAGGCTCATTTCAAGGCAAACCAGACTTCTCTGGAGGTGTGGAGACCGACGACAAGTGGGAGGACCTCTTCGGTGAGTGAGACCAAAAGCCAGCTAAGGCAGGTATCTGGGGAAGTGCAGGGCAGGGGGAGGAACCCGTTGATTAAGCCTTCAAGGTCGTAGCTGTTGATAATAGGACGACGTCGAGTAGTCCACAACAAATAGTTGGAGGGGTGAGTTTGAGGGAAATGAAATGATGAGCCTCATAGAGAGGATGGAGCAAGTTGGGTCTGGGATCCAGAAGCAATGGTAGAGGACGAAGAGATTGGTGTAGCCATGTTTATAATCGAAAAGATTGATCTGGACTTTGTTGACTATATTAATTGTAGATGTATATCCATTTTTATATACAAAGTAATTATTAATTATTAATATTGTAAGGATGGAATGTGTTGAGAATTCTCCATTTGTTCCTATGTATGAACTAAATGATCTAAGCCAATATTGTGCACATAAAATGATATTACGAAAAAGAGACCAAATTTTACGTGAAAAAATCAACCCGACAAGAAGGTAAAATTCATGGGACAATCATAGAATAATTTTATTATACCAAGAACAAATTACAAAGTCTTTCAGATTTTGCTCAAACCCGAAATAATAATCTAAAGTGAATAATTTAACTGATATCCTCTGAAAAATTCTGAAATAATCAATAGGAATGATATCACCTGATTATTGTGATTCTCTGTGATCACACTATAAAAAATTTTTAGAGATCCTCCTAAGTTTGTTCTTGATTCCTTGCTCTTCAAAAAGAATCTTTCTTTCTCAAAACTTTATCTTCTTTAGAGTTATTCTCACCACCAAGAGATCAATTTCTCTTTTTTCTATGACATCCAGAGACTAAAAACACCAAAAAGAAAAAAAAAAATTCTCTCTTTATATGTCTCAGCCTCCTCTGTTTTTCTTTTATTTTCCCTTAGGAGAGAGAAGACACGTTTATTTCAATTGGATGATATAATTCAACTCCAACTCAAACACCTAATTGATTAGGTTTAATTATTTGGGTCTTTCAAGGGCTTAAAACCCAACAATCTCCCCCTTCAGCCCATGAGAAGGAGATACTCCATCAAGAATCATCACTTGATCTTCATGTCGACCGATCCAACATCCCGTTCCAATTTTTCTCTTGTATTTATCTTTGTCTTCCCTTCTTTAATAACCATTGTACCTTCAGAACTCGGATATTTAATAAAAGAACGATGCTCTTTTGTAGATATGTGAAGTTGAGAAGTCACATGATCGGAACTCTCTACATGTGCATCATCTGCATTCACGACTGACTCATCATCTTGAGTTCAATATGCAATTAATCATTACTTTGTCTTTTTGATGTACTAAAGCTTGCCAAGTTTTCAAATTCATTAAACATCATATCACTGCTTCTGATGATTTCTTCTCCTATGTATCCAATAACTTGTATTTAGATTTTGCATCTCCATCCCAGAAATATGTATTCTTGAAGCTTGTCATTCAATTTTTGTCCTTGTTCCTTTGATTCACGTGTAAAAACTCCACAACCAAAAACCTTCAAGTGGAAATAAAAAACACTCTTACCGATCCACGCTTTCTCAGGAATATCATAATTCAAAAAAACTGATGGAGATATATTGATCAGATAGCACAAAATATTCGCAACTTCACTCCAAAAAGGTTTTGATAGTTTGGTGATCCTTAGCATACTTTATCCAAAATGGTTCTGTTCATTCTTTCAGCAATATCATTTTGCTATGGAGTTTCAAGCACTGTCTTCTCACGTCTGATGTCATGCTTTGAACAATAATTGTTGAACATCCGAGACGTATATTCACCATCATCATTTGTACAAAGACATTTCAATTTGTTTCGATCTCTCTTTCCACCATGACATGAAAAATTTGAAAAAATTGAGGTACTTGATCTTTTATTTTCATGAAATAAATTCATAGTTTTCGTGAAGCATCATCAATAAAATAACAAAATATTTATTGCCACCGAAAGAGTTAACCTCAATGGGATCACGCACATCAGAATGCACCAAATCCACATTTTCTTTTCTTTTGTAGCTCGACATAAAAGACATTCTACATTGCTTACCAAATAGACATCGTCACAAGTACTCAAAATTTTATCTTTCGTAAGAGTAATGTGAAAATTCCTTACCACAACCTACAATCCCGTCACTCATATGTCCTAATTTTTTGTGCCACAAATCTAGTGAATTTTTTCCTTTATTGCATTAACTGATTGTTCAATCAAATTCATTTGAATCTTGTAGACGACACATAATAATTTTTCTTTAACAACAATCATGGATCTTTTAATCTATTTCCACTTTTCGTTACCCATATGACTGTGATAATCTTCTTGATCCAAAAGTCGAGCAGAAATCAAATTGAGACGCAAATCAGGTATGTGATCACATCCTTTAGAATCAACTCACAACCAACATATGCTCGTATGCGTACATTTCCACTTCCTATAACTTTAAACCCAATCTTATGTATGGTACCAAAATCGTTAGTTTAATCATCCCGTCGAAATAGTTTTCCCTCATTTAATTCACAAGAAAAAGGAGCGCTCAAATTAATCTCGCTCTGATACCACTTGTGGAGAATTCTCTCTTTGTTCCTATGAATTATATAATCCAAAGCCAATATTATTCACAGAAAATGGTATTAGACAATAAAGATGTAGAAAAACCTCCAACAAGAAGGTAAAAACCACGGGATAATCACAGAAATTTTATTATACCAAGAACAAATTACATTTTTTTTTATTTTGCCCAAACCCAAAATAATAATATAATGGGAACAAATTAATAAATATTCTTTGAATCTTGTAGACGACACATAATAATTTTTCTTTAACAACAATCATGGATCTTTTAATCTATTTCCACTTTTCGTTACCCATATGACTGTGATAATCTTCTTGATCCAAAAGTCGAGCAGAAATCAAATTGAGACGCAAATCAGGTATGTGATCACATCCTTTAGAATCAACTCACAACCAACATATGCTCGTATGCGTACATTTCCACTTCCTATAACTTTAAACCCAATCTTATGTATGGTACCAAAATCGTTAGTTTAATCATCCCGTCGAAATAGTTTTCCCTCATTTAATTCACAAGAAAAAGGAGCGCTCATTCCACTTCCTATAACTTTAAACCCAATCTTATGTATGGTACCAAAATCGTTAGTTTAATCATCCCGTCGAAATAGTTTTCCCTCATTTAATTCACAAGAAAAAGGAGCGCTCAAATTAATCTCGCTCTGATACCACTTGTGGAGAATTCTCTCTTTGTTTCTATGAATTATATAATCCAAAGCCAATATTATTCACAGAAAATGGTATTAGACAATAAAGATGTAGAAAAACCTCCAACAAGAAGGTAAAAACCACGGGATAATCACAGAAATTTTATTATACCAAGAACAAATTACATTTTTTTTTATTTTGCCCAAACCCAAAATAATAATATAATGGGAACAAATTAGTAAATATTCTTTGAAAAATCCCGCAAGAATCAACAGGAATGATATCATATCATCTGATTACTGTGATTTTTTGTTATCACAATATTAAAAAATCTTTAGAGATCCTCCCAATCTGATTTTATTCTTGATTTATTACTCTTCAAGAAGAATTTTTTCCTTCTTCTGAAAAATCTTATCTTCTTCAAAGTTATCCTCATCATCAAGAGATTAATTTCTCTCTTTTCTACGACAACCAAAGATTAAAAATACCAATAGAAAAAAATATTTTTTTTGCCTCCATTTTGCTTGTTCTTTTTCCCTAAGAAGAGAGAAATTCTATTTATTTTAATTGGATGATATTATTCAACTAAGTTGATTAGATATAATTTAACTTAAACCTATTTGGATCTTTCATGGGCTTAAAGCCCAACAGAATGTAGCCGAGAGTGCCAAAAAGATTGGATCTTGACCAAGACTTGCAAACGACCTGGACAGAGTGGGATTACGTGCGTCGTTGCTAATGGCAGTGTTTATCAATCGGAACCAGATTGGAACCTCAGAGTGGGATTACGTGACACAGAACGATTTTCGAGGCGGAACTAAAACATTGGAACTGGGTGTCACGTGACCCGGTTCCAATGGCTCAGGTTCCACCAAAATGGTGGAAAACTTATTGCTATTTCACGGGAGGGGGTGAACCCCTCCCACTTTATTTTTTTTATGTGACAGTTTTTTCATTTTTTTTCTATCTCTCACATACATTTTTTTCTTCTTTCTCATCCCTCCCACATTTTTTCTTTTTCATCTCTCCCAAATTATTCTTTTTATTTTCTATTACATTTATAATTTATTTTAAGTTTAAATTTTTTATTTTATCTCTTTTATCTCTCCTCTTGCACAAATATTTATTTTTCATTATCATTATCTTAATTTAATAATTTATTTTTTATATTAATTAACTCAGTCATTTAATTATAAAAGCCACATTAACTCTTTTTTATATTTAAAATAATAACCAATTCAAATGAGTTAAAATATGTAATATTTATTAAAAAGTTTTTTGTGTTTAATATTTATTTATGATTTTCGGATTTTTACAAATTATATTTTAAATTGATGTTAAAATGAAATCCAAAATTTTTATTCAACTTAATATTTATCTAATTTAAAAAATAAATTTTATCTTTTCGATTCTCAATTTTGTCGAAATATTCATCGAAACCAATCTATCAAATCAACTTTTTAATTCTTATCATTACATTTTAATTCTTCCAAACACTATGGCAATGTTTGGCAATTGGAACAAATCGGAACCGGTGCCTGGTTCCGATTAGTTTTGCCAAACGACAACCTATAACAGATTTTGAGGCAGAACTAAAAAGCTGGAACGAGATTTCACTTGACCTAGTTCCAGAGCTTCTGGTTCCACCAAAATTATCTTTAAATTGATGTTAAAAAGTTGAAACTTCCTCTTACCTTTTTTTTTACATGATGTTTTCAAGTTCTTTTCTTTCATTTTTTTTTCTTCTTTCCTCTCTCTCAATTTTTTTACTTTTTATTATCGTTATAATTTATTTTAAGTTTAATTTTTTTTGTCTTTTACATTTTTTTACTTCTCTCCTCTCACACAAGCTTTTTTTATTTTTTATATTCATAATTTATTTTAAGTTTAAATTTTGTTTTATCTTTTTCATCTCTCCTCTTTTTTTACAAAAAAAAAATATTTTGTTTTATTTTTATCTTAATAATATATTTTTATTTTGAAAATTTATTTTTTGTTAATTAAATTGGTCATTTAATTATAAACATTAAATTGGCACCTTATTCGTTAATTAAAATAATAACTTATCCGAATTAACTAATTAAATTTAATATTTATTATTTAATATTTTATAAGTTAATATTATTTATTATTTTTTTATTTTCTAAAAAATATTATGTATCTTAATACATGTTTAAAAAAATTAATTATCATATTTTTTTATTCAACTTAATCTTTGTTGATCTTAATAAAATATATTTTATCATTTTAATTCTTATATTTCATCCAAACACTCATTAGAACTATTTTATCAAATCAACTTTTTAATTTCATCATTACATTTTTGTTCATCCAAACCCCATTAAAGTTAATTTATCAAATCAACTATCAAGAACTTGAAAGAACCTAAATTCTAATTGCCAAACGCTATAGAACTAATTCTTCCAAACCCAGGATAACCTAAATTCTCATCGTCAAACTCTACCAATACTGAGAAATCTTCCAAAAGATTAAGGCTTTGAGACGCAACATTTCCCGCAAAGACACGTCAGCAAGTATCAAGCTCAGGATCACATACAGACACAGACCGGATGAGGAATTGCATCAAACAGTTAACGAGCAAGCAAAAAGACATGACCTTTGCGGTATCGGTGAGCAGCTCGATGCCGGCCGGGTAGGCGGCGTAGTACTGGTCGGCTCTCGACATCCCCGCCCTCGTCCTGTGCCGTCCAAGAAAGTTTGAAAGGGACTCGAGTCATTCCGGAAGAAAAGGGCCTAAAGAGGTTGCAGAGAGTACGTGTTACTGGTGTAGGCGTAGCTGATGAGAGTGACAAAGGCATAGAAGGCGCCGTAGGAGACCACGCGCCGGAACTTTTGGATCCTCGGGATCGCCTTCAGCTGCTTGTAGACCTCCCACATCGCGAAACGCCACGGCGCTGCGCTTTCCGGAAGCAGGGACGACGGAAACGGCAGAGAGGTTCAAGGTGGATGGGCCGAGAGGCGGGCGTAACGTTGGGGTCTCCGGCGGCGTTGGAGACCTTGACACGGGCTTCAGCTGATGGCTTCGTCTGTCGTGTTGGGCTTTCAGCCTTGCGGCCTTTCCAAAAGTCACTAGAAAATAGGTGATTTTGGTTGCTTGAAAATAGTTTAAAAAAATCAACTAATTTTTTTGGATTGTGCAGGAGAAAATTATTTTTTCCTTTTCGAAAAGTATTTTTTTATAATTATTATTATATTTATATTATTATAAAGCTGAACGGAAAAATATTTACCTCCTCTACAATAACAAAAAAATGATCGAGAAAAAGTAAAAGAAACTTTTAGAAACGCGCCCTTTTTCTAAGAGTCATTTTTATTTACCTTCCTCGAACTACCGTAAAAATTTAGATCTAATTTCAATGTATAAAATCGAGCAGAACAGGTCTAAACTTTATTCGATTGATCAGTTTGATCCAAAACTTTAATTTTCTATTTTTTATATTTTTAATATATAAAATTATTATCTTATTCTTCTCATATTTTTTTTATATACTTTCTTTTTTTCTCTCGTCATATGTTCTCTCTTTTTTCTCTCTCCTCTCTCCCCCATTCCCTAGCTCATACTTCTCTCTCTTCTCTCTGCTCTCACTCCTCTCTCTCCTATGGCGAGTCGCAAGCGCGTGCTCACTGGTTTGCGCAGGCGAGCGCCGAAAGTTGGGCGAGAGGCGAGAACGAGAGAGGAGAAATATGAAAGAGAAGAGTGAAAGAGATAGTGTAGAGAGACGAGAGAGATAGAATAGGTTTTTTTAATTAGAAGGATAAATGATAATTTAATAAATTAAAATAACTTTAGTAAATTCAATACTAGGTAATTGGACAAATTGTCCAATTGAAAAAAAATAGATATAGTTCGATAAATATAAAAAGATAAAAAATGATAATGGGGTGATTTAGAATTTTTTTATAATTCACTGTAAGAATTTCGAATAAAATTTTCACATATAGATATTTAACATTGGTCCCAATATTTTTATTGCCCTATTTTTATTGCCCAATAAATTAAAATACTCAATGCACTCTCTCAGTATTTCGCCAAAGTTACTTCCGAGACTCTTAGGATTTACAATATATACTCTACACTAAAGACCTAATTCTCTCTCTCAGAAAATTAGTCGTTAATGCAAGTACAGTATTTTCACCTACTTCTCCGGTCACCTGCTGCTTCAGCCTTGGTCGACCGCTGCTTAGGTGAAGTCCCCCACTTGAATTGTTGTCTGGTGCTTCGGTCGTCCACCGCTCACCCCCGTGCGTCCGCAGTTTCAAGTGCCGAAGTCTTTTCCCGGACTCCGTTGAACGTCTGTTGAACGTCCACTGTCTTCACTTGCACTGGTCGTCCGTTGAACGTCCACCGTCTTCAACTGCACCTGTGCACTTCCTTCTTTAACTTCTCTGGCCGCCCGCTAACTGCACCTCAATC